>ML255973.1:67344-86490 GCA_005239495.1 Nicotiana undulata | reverse complement strand
AAGATAGGTTAGTGTTTCAAGTACCCGGGGTGTGATCTAGTGGTCAATGACGTGGGTGAAAATCATGAGATTTTAGGTTCAAATTCTGGTGGTGACAAAAAAACTAGGTGATTTCTTCCCATCAATCCAATCCTTGATGAATAGAGTTATCCTATACTAATTGCTGGTGGGAGGTGGGAGGTATCCAGTGGAATTAATTGAGGTGCGTGTAAACTGCCCTGGGCACCATAATTATTATAAAAAAGAGGTAGTGTTTCATTCTGAAACTTATTATCCAACTCACAAACTCTATGCAAATATTTTCGAACTCAATAAGTGTGGAAGACTTTATCCAACTCAAATAGACTATGCAAAGATACTCTCATTTTGATATCTACATCCTTAGCGAGATATTGTGTGTACTTTTCTTTGGGATTGGAAAGAAAGTTGACTGCTTCACTGCTTTATTAGTGTTTCACTTTTACTTTGTTCTATAATGTAAAATGTATATGATGTGAATGCAGAATAATTCTAGTTATTTCATGCCTTTAGGCACTATAATTCCAGTTACACTTACCTTGGATGTGTTAAGTCTTCGTTGACATATGTCATGAGATTTGCATAATGGTTCTTGACCTATCGTTGTCTGGCCTTTCTTTTTCAAAGTTCTGCTTGTGTTAGTATTTTTATATCAAAGCTAGTAGCTGCTCCAATTGAGTCCGTTACCGTTATCATACATATTTTTCGAAAATATGTGTTTAAATGTGTTATCATATTTAACATTGTTTAGGAACTTGTATATCAATTGTGAACTTTTCTTAGTATTTTCATTTTTATACTTCTTTATGTGCTTGAGTTGTTACTTGACTTAGTTACTGTGTTCATACCTATTTTCCGAAATTTGTTTAAATGAGTTCATCATATTCAATACAGTATTATTTTACAAACTTTTATGTCACGTGTAACTTTGAATCAACAAGCAACTTTATACCATATTGCATAAAAGCTCTTTTCTAACCAGGATTAATCATCTGAATTTCCAGATGGGAGCCATATTGTTTATTCAACGCAGTACACTAAATATTAACCATATTACAGATTCCAATATGGTGTTGTATATTATTTTCTTTTTAATTGTTAATTTTACTTTGATTGTGTAGGAAAATGCTGGTGATGCAACTGAAATGGTGACAAAAATTTATGAAGTGAATGATGAAGACATTTTGAACAATTGTGATGTTTATTATTCATGTCTTCATGATACTATATGATTACATTATTTTCTTGTAGAGTTCATTACTCATGCACATCTTGAAACATTGTGTTATTAGTGTGCATATTATATAAGATATGCCTTTTTCTAAGTCTGTTGTAAGTTTAGCTAATATGTTATTTACGAGCTACTTTAGTGCTTTAGATCAATAAAATTGGATACTAATGTATATTCTTGAAATTAATTTGATTATAGCATCAACCACAAAATTATGGCTTGTACAAATTATTTTAAGAAATGTTTATAACCTCAGAGCACGCTTCAAAAGTGTGCCATATGGACTATCAAGTGTGTGTCCTATTGATTGTAAAGTGGGAGATAAGCCACAAGTGTTGCTCTAGCAGCCACGCTTCAAAAGTGTGGCTTATAAGGTAACAAAGGCTACACTTTAAAACTGTAGTTTTAGGCATGAAAAACGTTGCCATATGAGGTAACACAAAACGTGGTATTTGTATCTTATAGGCCACACTTTTGAAGCGTAGAGTCTAAAACAACACTTGAAAAGTATGGCTTTATAGAAAAAGTTACGCTCATTTAGGCCACCCCTGAAAAGCATTGCCTAATGTTGAAAATTGTGGCCTTTGATCAAATGCCACACTTTTGATAGTTCAGACCACACCTTTTGGGGGTGGCGAAAGGCCTAAAATAGTGTAGTGACACAACCCCGAAAGATCTTCATACTCTTACCCTCCATGCAGCTTGTGTCCGTTCTTGCAAAACGTCATCGGTATATTTCGCCGATGATTCCGGAACTACATGCGGCCTGATTCCTGTAAAATCAGGGATATGTAGGCAGCTCAGAAGCTAGGGTGCGGCACAATTCTATCCCATAGTTTCATCTCGGTCAAAATTGGCCATCATATCTTTACCCGACAACTCTTTCATCCTTCCCGGGTAAAGAGGGGCAGCTGTTGATACCCCAATTGTTTCCCAAATTATTTTTAAAATCCTGCCTACATGCTTCAAAATCACTCTTAGCAATAATGAGTATTTTTCCTAATTTTTACATATTTTTCATTTGAATTATTCCCTATTTATTCGATATTTCGTATTTTTCATAATTCATAAATTATGCTCTAAATAAATCTCAAAATATTTTCCAATTTAATATGTCATTTATAATTACCTTTTACTTATTAAATTTTAACTATTTCATAAATTGACTAATTGAGTACTATTTAATTGCAATTACAATTATTTTGCAGTTATAGCCTAATTAGTCATTTTATACCGTTAAAATCATATTTCATGTCTCTTATATTTTTATATTGTTTAATTACTGTAATTATACTTATTTTTAACTTAATTTCATTTTATACAATTATTAGCTATTTTATTTAATTAATTATCTATTTTTCATGGTTATTTAGTAACTAGCCACATCCCATTTAATTTCTAGCCTAATTTTAATCCTAACCTACCCAATTAATCAACTCATTACAACCCAAACCCAACAAAATACGCAACCCAACTAAAAATCCTTCCCGGCCCAACCCCACGTTTGATCTGAACCGTTGATTACACATGATCAACGGTCCAGACTTAACCTACCTTAATTAAACTCTAACCTACCCCCTCCCCCCCCAGACCCCTCAATTTCGAGACCTCTCATCTCTCTCTATCTGCTCTCTCTCTCTCTACTCTCTCTAGAATCTTCCGGCTCTTTACCTTCTCCGATGGCCTCAGCCTTCATCTTCGGCCACTCCTAGGCTCATCCCTTCAACCACCGGCCACCATGAAGCTATGTTCTCCTGTCACCTTGTCTATGAGACCCTTTGAGACTTCAACCATGCCAGAACGGCCATGGAGGCTCCTGCCTGGGTGTTTCCGTCCATCTCCGGCGAGGATCAACCCGGTGGTGTTCCGGCTACCACCATCTCTGAGTATTACACCAGGTTTTTCAGTTATCTATGGGTTCTCTCTAAAACCCTAGTTCTGACCTTTCCACTTCTCTTAAGATCTACATTTATCTCAGTGATTTTCATCTATTTTTCTTAAAAAACCTTGTATTCTTCGAATAATTTTCATTTTCTAAGAACTAGGGTTCTTCGAACCCCTCTTAAACGATTTTAAATCCTGATTCCTTAGTTTTATTTTACGATTCTTCTTATGTTCGCTTGTTTATTCAAGGTTTTTTTACTTTGTTTGAATCTTTGCTGAAACCCTAAATCCTTAATCGAAACCTAGTTTCTGATTTTTTGCTTTCGACCTCTATGCTTACTTGTTCGACATGCTTGCATGTCTTTCATGAGTGTTCTGGGTTTCGTGTATGGTCTATGTGTTTTGTGTTTCCTACTCGAAATTGTTCTTAGGGTTTGACTGATTTTGCTCAATACCTGTTATTTATCGAGTCTGATTGCTTGTTATTGATTGTTCACATGATTGTTACACTAATTCTATGTAATTACCCGTTAAGCTCGTGATATATGCCCCATGCCTATGATTTTGAATTGCTTCCTTATCTGTGTGATACTTTCCTTGTTTATTACTGATTCTCTGTGATTTTCAAGCGTATCTCTTTGATCCTATTTTCAGAATTCAAAATTGGTACGCTGCCCTATTTTTATGTTAATACAGACGTCCTTAATTGTATGTTATAGCCTTAATACATGATTTATACTTATTACTCTTATTATAGTAAAATCAGTTTTACAATGATTCCTTTTCCTTATTTAGCTTTGATTGTGTCCGTTTGAACTTGATTCCTTAATTAAGGGAGTCCATATCTCTAATTGATACTGATTGGACACCATTCCCATACTTGTGTTAAGCCATTGTTCCTTGCCTTATTTGTTTACTCGTTTTCAGCATTATAAGTACTCCATTCTCTTTTGCATAAGAGACAGACTAACATTGGGCAGTCGAACATTTGCTCAATTCTCTATAGAATACTCTCTTGTGTTCTAGTTCTTGGCTCTCTCTCTCTTGTCTCTATTGTTACTCTTTGCTGCTTACTATTAGCCGACTGCTAAGCCAAGGCTAATATTGTGCCATTCATTACCCTATTGCTGTTCTTTGGTTGCATAAATGGTATTTTCTAGTGTTCCAAGCAACATGCTTCAATATTATTTGAATTTCTTATTGTTCATATTATGCTTCTATTTGTGTTTCTATTGCCGGTTATGTCACTAGCATGCCTAATCCCTTTATATGATCTCTTCTTCTTCAAGCTTAGCACTGACTCCTGCTCTATTCCCTATGGTTCATTGAAGCCTGTGATCACTTGACTATGTGATTACTGTCTCTTTTCCCCCTTTGCATGTCTAGCATGTCTCCTTCATCAACTGCCTAGCCTCTCTTCCGTGATCTCTTTAACAGTTGTGTAATTGCTTATTACTTCCATGAAGTTATCCTCCATGTGTGATGAACTTGTAATTGAAATTGTTACCTGCTATCATCTAAACTCCCTAAATTATGTCTGTGATTGTTGCTTATGACTCTACTGAATCTGTTGCCTCTCTTCGCCAGTCTTTATGATGTCTTCATAATCTATGTGACTCCTTGACTGTGTGGCTACTCCCATTTTTGTCTGCCTGTCTAATGTCACTTATATGTTCTCTTTAGTAAATGTTGTACCTTCACCTGTAATATGTGGTTTGTTCTGAGTACCAATCATGTGCAAGTTACTATCTATCCCCAACCCCTGTCTTTGCTTGTGATTGTTTTTTGACTAGATGTTGTGCCTCCTTTATTCAAAACTAATCTCATGTTACCCTTGCATCCCTTTCCCTATTTGTTTGTTTGATTGGAACTCTACTGAGTTGTGATTAGTGCGATTACTTCCTATTTCAAAAGTTATTTTCTTCTATCACTCTTTAAGTGATTTTTAAAATCCCTTGTCTTAATCTCTTTTAAGCACTTCACAATTCCTAGACCTTTAGGTTCCACCCCCCTCAGTGTGTGCATCACTTAGGGACTATGAGTTCCCTCTGAACCTTGAGACACTGAGGTAAGGGTACTCTACACTGCACTTGTTTGACCATGGGCATTTGCTGGGTGCTGGTATTGGCCAGGGCCCTTCACTAAGGCCTTTGGGAGCTTTGCCGCACCCGGGATAATGTAAGGCTCTGAAATTGAGAGGGGTGAGCCTGGGAGATAAGGCGTGATTGAAGGATCCCTATAGAATAACTTCTTATTTTCCTTTTTATTATTGTAATTCATTTATTATGGTCTGTAATAATTTGTAAACGAATATTGGGGCTGGATAATGAATATGGGGACTATGCATGCTTAGTCTAGTAAACGGGTAGAAAATATGCTTATATGGTTTTATTTACTTATCTGTGCAATAGATAACCTGTCTAGGACATGCATTTCCCTCATTAGAAATCATGCTTTAGGTCCTTTACTTTTAGCATGTTATCATATTTATTTCGTAAACCATGACCACAACTAATAATTGCAATAAAAAAATAATGAGACTGCTATAGAATGCCATTACTGCATTTTCATAATCATAGCATTTAGAAGCCATGTTTTAGGTATTCCTATGTGCACTAGATATCCTGTTATTTAGGATTTCATATCTATTGGAGTTACAGTTGTTGAACACCTGAATCAACATGTTAATATAATAATCTAGTAAAAATGTGTTTAACTATTCGAAACATTTCTGCAAATCTGTATCTCTTAAAATCAGGACTAAATATGCATATACACCCCTTTGAAATAAATAGGCAATGTATAGGGCGCCTAGGCAAACTTTAGGCCTAATGCGTATTAATCAACTAATTATGTTTTGCTTGTCGATATTAGGAATAATCAGTCCCTTTTGGAATTCTCAAAACTTTGCCTTTTTCTTTCACGCCTTTTTTTGTCTCTTTGGAAATTCACCCTACTTTACTCTAAAATTCCTCCGTTTTCAAAATTCTAGCATCTTGAAAATTATGCTTCTACTACCTCTTTACTGAAATTTTATCTGATTCATGTTCCGTTATGTTTTAAACTACTGGGTTTCAGAGTTACACCACTCTGCTCAAAATCATGCTATCTTTGCTCTGTATTTCCTCTAAAGCTACTGTATTTTCTGGAACAATTTTACCTACTCCTGTTATTACAGATATCTTTAAACTACCGACTCTTACTCTACGTTAAGCTACTGTACCTTTTAAGTCATTTCTCTTTTGAATCATTATATTATCTCCAAATCATGCTTTAATGAGAATTCTAAGTCGCTGTGTACTTCTAAATCCTACTGCTGCCTCTAAACTACTGCATTTCTGAAAGTCAATCATTCCTTTGAATTACTCAGTCTTAACTGAACTTTCTGCTTTCACTACTGAGTTTTCAAACATATTCTCTTATTAAAACTTTCAGAATTTACCGATTTTCAACTCAGAAACTCTTGTTTTAAATTCCTGTCATTGAGACTTTAAATGCGTTTGAGACGTGCCAATTATATGTCTACTTGTGGAGGTATCTATGAGCCTTTATTTGTCCCTATGTGTTCCTTCATATGTGAAGTCCTACTTGTTGTGCTTTTCGCCTAGTATTTTTATCCTTTAAACCTAGGATGTTCTGCCTAGTTCCTACCTTGTAGGATTAGTAGTCCTAAGCACCCTCCGGGACTCATAGGACGGGACGGGTAATGGCACGCAATAAGCTTTCGTGACCAATACACGCACTTTAAATAACCTTACGGGGCGGGAAGGGTAGAATACAGATATGATGACCCGTGCGCTAATACCACGTGTAGCCTCCTCCTCGAGGTGTGACATACCGAGTATTGCATTGAAGTGATCCGTATTACTTTAAACCTAGGACACTTCTTTTCAAATGTTTATGTTATTCAAAAACCTTTAAAGATTTTCATACTTGTTTTAAATCCCCTCATATGTGAACCTTATTTATTACTTGCTCGCCGTCCAAATTTACAAAACGTATTGGCTGGGACCCACAATTGTGGATCCTGAGGGGTGACTAACACCTTCCCCTCGGGATAATTTCAAGCCCTTACCCAATCTCTGATAACGCAAACTAGTTCATGAGTTATCAACTCTAGGTGCCCTAACGCACCATAAAATCGTTAGGTGGTGACTCTTCCTTAAACCTCTTCCTTTAAGGAGTTGTATAGAATTTCATCAAGCCGATCTCTCCGTACCTAACCCGTGCGATAAAAAAGGGTCGCGAAACCACCCAGGTAAGGCCAATGTGGTGGCTGACGCCTTGAGTCGCCGGGCAGAGAGTTTGGGGAGTTTGACATATCTTCATGCAACCGTGAGGCCTCTAGACTTAGGTGTTCAGTCCTTAGCCAGTCAGTTCGTGAGATTGAATCTTTCGTAGTCTTGTCGGGTCTTAGCTTGTGTGGTTGCTCGATCTTCTCATTATGACCGCATCAGAGAGTGCCAGTATGATGACCCCCACCTTCTTTTTCTTCAGGATAGAGTCTGGCGGGGTGATGCCACGGATGTGACCATGGGTGATGATGGTGTGATGAGGATGCAAGGCCGTATTTGTGTGCCCAATGTAGATGGGCTTCGGAATTTGATTCTTGAGGAGGCCCATAGTTCGCGGTATTCCATCCATCCGGGTATTGCGAAGATGTACCACGATATGAGACAACACTATTGGAGGCGAAGGATGAAGACGGATATAGTGGATTTTGTAGCCAAGTGTCTCAACTGTCAGCAAGTCAAATATGAACATCATAGACCGGGAGGGTTACTTCAGCAGATTGAGTTTCCAGAGTGGAAGTGGGAGCGGATCACCATGGATTTCGTGGTCGAGCTTCCTCGAACTTAGTATGATGCTATTTGGGTGATTGTGGATCGGCTGACCAAATTAGCCCATTTCATTCTAGTGTTGACTACATATTCATCCGAGAGATTGGCTGAGATTTATATTAGAGAGATTGTTCGCCTTCATGGTATTCCAGTATCCATCATTTCAGATAGAGGTACACAATTCACTTCATGGTTCTGGAGAGCCGTTTAACAGGAGTTAGGTACCAGAGTGGAGTTGAGTACAACCTTTCACCCTCAGAAGGACGGGCAGTTCGGGCGCACGATCGAGATTCTCGAGGATATGCTCCGTGCCTGTGTGATGGATTTTGAAGGGTCATGGGATCGATACTTGCCTCTTGCAAAGTTTTCTTGTAATAACAGCTACCAGTCCAGCATTCAGATGGCGCCATATGGGGCTTTGTATGGTAGGCGGTGCAGGTCTCCAGTGGGATAGTTTGAGCCGAGCGAGGCCCGATTGCTGGGTACAGACTTGGTTCAAGATGCCTTGGACAAGGTGAAGGTGACTCAGGAGAGACTTCGCACAACTCAGTCTAGGCAGAAGAGTTATGCGGACCAGAAGGTTCGTGACTTGGCATTTATGGCTGGTGATCGGGTTTTGCTTCGGGTATCGCCTATGAAGGGCGTCATGAGACTCGGGAAGAAGGGTAAGCTGAGTTCGAGGTTCATTGGCCCTTTTGAGGTGTTGCTTATGAGTTGTCCTTGCCTCCCAACCTAGCAGGAGTTCATTTGGTATTCCACGTTTCCATGCTCCGGAAGTATCACGGTGATCTGACTCATGTTTTGGATTTCAGCTTAGTCCAGTTGGACAAGGATCTATCATATGTTGAGGAGCCTGTAGCTATATTGGATAGGAAGGTCAGGAAGCTCATGTCGAATAATATTGCCTCAGTCAAGGTTTAGTGGAGGGGTCATCCGATCGAGGAGGTGACTTGGGAGACCGAGCAGGATATGTGGAGTCAGTACCCTCACCTTTTCACAGCTTCAGGTATGTTTCTATACTCGTTCGAGGACAAACGATTTTTTTAAGAGGGGGAGAATGTAACGACCCAGTCAGTCGTTTCGAGATTTAGCGCCCCGATCCCCTAATAACTGCCGCTCCCATATCTATTTATGTTATTGGAACTTGTCGGAGCATTGAGTGGTGAAATTCGGAGTGATTTTGGACACATAGTCCTTAAATATGGAGTTTAACTTTTGAAATCAGGCCGTAGCTAGAATTGTGTGAAGACGGATCTGGAATGGAATTCCATCGACTCTGTTAGCTCTGTTAGGTGATTTCGAGGTTAGGAGCATATTCGGAATGTGTTTTCGAGGTCAGTTGTTGATTTAGGCTTGAATTGGCGAAAGTTAGAATTTCGGCGATTTCGGCCGATAGGTGAAAATTTGATATCGGGATCGGAATGGAATTCCGAAAGCGACAACAAGTTCGTAAGGTCATTTATGACATGTGTACAAAATTTGAGGTCATTCGGATGAGTTTTGACGTGATTCGGCATCGAATGTGTATTTTAGAAACTTTATAAGTTCTTAGGCTTGAATCTATGCATATTTGATGATTTTGATGTTATGAGATGTGTTTTTAAGGCTTGACCAAGTTTGAATGAGGTATTAGGGTTGGTTGGTAGTTTTGGTTGAGGTCCCGGGGGCCTCGGGTGTGATTCGGGTGTTCAACAGGCATATTTTGGCCTAAGTCTTTGCTGGTTTTGCTGGGTTTTCATCAGCAGCGTTTTGTTAATTGCGGTCGCAAGAGTCCTTCCGCGATCGCATAAGGTAAACGTGGGAGCTCCGTGATTTGTTCTCTGCGATTGCAAGAAGAGGTCCGCGATCGCAGTGTGTTCGAAACTTGGTCTTCGCGATCGCATATCCTGGATCGCGATCGCATAGAGTATCCTAGGTCCGAGGGAGATTTAGTGTTTGTTCTACGCGGTTGCGTGGCTGATAACTAAGGATTTTACCTCGTTTTACACTCTATCTTGCTTAAGTTTTGGATGAAAATGTACGCAAAATAGTCCCAAAGGCTTAGGTGTTGTTCTTGTTGCAGGGTTTAGTCAAAAAGGGTGACAAATAGTCAAAGACCTGCTCAAAAAGGAGTGAAACTTGCACAAGTACCAAGAACAAGCACAAGCCAAGTTCAATTGACCAACGCGGACCGCGGTCCAGTTTATGCGGTCCGCGGTGGAGAGATTCAGAGAGGTATTTTCAAGGCGAATCCAACGCGGACCGTGATCCAATTTATGTGGTCCGCGGTGGAGAGATTCAGAGGGGCTGTTTTGAAGACAAAATCACTGTGGTCCGCGGTCCAGAGATTCAGAGACCCCAAACCTTGAAGGCTAGAAGACTACCGCGGACCGCGGTCTATTTTGCGCGGTCCGCGATGAAGCCACCGCGACTGCGTTGTATATTTATGCAGATCGCGATGGCCTAGTTCAGAGCCCAGTTTTGTAAGCCAAAAGCCTCACCGCGGCCGCGGTCCATTTTGCGCGGTCCGCGGTGACCCCGCATGGGTATTTTTCTCCGGAAATTTCGGCCCAGTATAAATAGTTTCTTTTCTCATTTTTTTAGGTTAAGCTTTGTACTCAGACATATTTTGGAGCTCGTGAGCGGTTTTCTTCAGTGACTTTTTGTAATTTTAGATAGATCTCAACATTGAATCCTTCAATTTTATTTTATAATTCAGTTATATGGGTTTTGCTTCATCTATTTCTTTGATTTCTTCAATGATTATGAGTAGCTAAACCCATAGGGTTGTGGCTCAACCCTAGTGTGGGTATTTAATGGGTTCTTAAAATTAGGGCTCAGATGTTTATGGGTGAAAGATATTTGGGCTGATTTGTGGTTTACTTGTTAAAAATTAGTGGTTGCAAACACTAATTGGTATTTAATTGACTTAGGTTCTTCTTGAGAAAGAGGACTTGAGTCTAGAAAACCAACCCAACAAGGAATTGGGACGAAATCATGAGGCTATATGATAATTCCCCGAATAACATCTTTGCCGTAGATATTAGAATCCGTTAAATATTCGCCTAGGTGAAAGTCATAACCCTAGTGCCTTTATCCAATTAGAAAACAACCAAAAAGACAATAGTTAGTTAATTTGCAATTATCATTAGTATAAATCTTGGTTATAGTATAAAACCCAAAATTATGAGAAGTGCAATTAAGAACACGAAACACTACTAGATTACCTAGAAACTCAACTCCAATATTCATAACTCTCTATGGAATCGATCCCGATCCTTCGGGTAAAAGCTGCTTCGACCCTCATCTTACTACTTTATAGTAGTGTAGGTGAGAGCCGATCAGTGGCCCCAACCGCGATCGCATAGCTTTGAGGCGTGAAGGACCACGATCGCAGACGCCTAGTTGCGTTCTCATAGAAGCTTCAGGCGTGTGTGAGGAAGTACCCTTCTCGATCGTGACAGTATGTCTGCGATCGCATAGAGCAATGCCTGGGCAGAATATTAAAAACCCCAATTCGGGGGTTTAAGCCTAGTTTCACCATATTTGAATTTGAGAGCTCGGGAGGGGCGATTTTTGAAGACTTTTGCTCTTGGGTAACTTGGGCAAGTGATTTGTATCCATCTTAGATCAATTTCCATGATTCCAATTTTAAATCCAGCCTTTAATTTCGAAAATTTTGGGTAGAAAATGGGAAAAATGGGATGAACTTCATAGACCGAATTATTGGGTTTTGATTGGGTATTTGACCTCCGATTTGATATATTCTTTTATGGTTATACCCGTGAGTGAATGAGTGTCTGGAAAATATAATTTTTACCCGATTCCGAGACGTGGGCCCGAGAGACTTTTTGGGCGAATTTCCTAATTTCGTGTATTAGCTTCGAACTTATTAGTTATTTTGTTTTCTTTAAGTGATATTTACATTATGCAATTGAATTGAATAGATTTGGGCCACCCGGAGTTGGATACTCGTGGCAAGAGCGTGGTATTGAGTTGATTAGCGTAGTCAAGGTAAGTGGCTTGCCTAACTCTGTGTTGGGGACTTCCCCTTAGGCATTCTAACTACTGATCTTGTTATGTGGACGCCGTGTACGGGAGGTGACGAGTACGTACACGGGTCATTGATGCTAAAATTCCACTTTTCCTTCCATGACAGAACTCATTTTCATTCCCATATTACTGTTTCCTGTCATAACTGAGTAGTTAGCTTAAGGATAAGCATGCCTACCTGTCCTTACTTGAATTCCTCTTATTTGCTACTAATTGCACTATGCTTAGGTAGTTTTACCTTACTATTGCCTGTTGTTTTCTTGAACTGTTTAATTAAACTGTACCCGACAAACTTCCGCATTGCATATTTAAATTGAGACGACGCACCGAGATCCGGGAGCTTTCCCCCTGTACTGCATTACATATTTACTGTTGAGATATATGCTGTGCTGAGCCTAGGGATCCCTTTTATTATTACTTACATCGTACTTTTGCTACTATTTCGCTTTAGTTCATTATCTATCTATGCTTATATTTTCAACTATTTTTACTATAAACATCCAGTAGAGCCTTAACTTGACCTCGTCACTACCTGACTGAGGTTCGGCTTGGAACTTACTGGGTACCAATTGTGGTGTACTCATGCCCTTTCATGCGCATGTTTTCCATGTGTAGATCCAGGTACCAGTACACAACATTTCGGCTAGGAGTGTTTCAGCAGCTGTTGGGAGACCGCGAGGTAATTCTGCCGCGTCCACAGAATCTCACGAGTCCTTCTATACTCTAGTATAGACATAGAAGACTCATATACATTTTCCTTATTCAGTTGTATAGAGATATAGTAGTGCAGAGTTTGTGATTATGGCGACGTTCCGGGTTTTGGGAAAGTAAGAGTTGTAAATGCCGAGCGGCTAAGTTATATATTTTCTTCTCCTTTTTTCTATTTTATTGTTACATTGTCTTATTTTCCGCATGTTTTAGGCTTACCTAGTCTTAGAGTCTAGGTGCCGTCATGAGACCGTTTGGAGGGGAATTCGGGTCGTGACAAGTTGGTATCAGAGCGTCTAGGTTCATAGGAGTCACATAATCACAAGCCGGTTTATTCGAGTATCGCGGATCGGTGCGGAGACGTTTGTATCTATCTTCGAGAGGCTATGTAACTATTAAGAACAATCATATTCCTTGGAATTCATTATCGTGCTATTTAAACTCTATTCTATTCTTGCTTACAGATGGTGCGCACTCGTACTGGATGTACTGATGACCAAGCACTCGAGCCCCCAGTCAGAGCCACCAGAGGCAGGGGCCGGGCAGAGGACGAGCACACGGTGCAGCCCGAGAACCGGCTAGAGCAGAGGTAGATGAGCCCCCAGCAGCCACAGCTGGAGGGGCACAGGAGGTCCCTACTAGTACTCCAGCCCTCCAGGAGACATTGACTCAGTTCTTGAGTGCCTTCAGTACTCTGTCTCAGGCGGGACTACTTCTGATAGCTCCAGCTACATCCCAGGACGGAGGAGGGACACAAACTCCCGCAGCCCGCACTCCATAGCAGAGGGTTCATATTGGCAGGTTTCAGAGTATATTCCTATGCCCCTAGCAGCTCCATCTCAACATGAGACTAGGGTAGCTTTATTTGAGGCAGAGAAGCTCCGACTTGAGAGGTACAAGAAGTACCACCCCCCTGAGTTCAGCGGACTAGCTTCAGATGATGCTCTGGGTTTTCTTGAGGAGTGTCATCACATTCTCCGCACTATGGGTATTGTGGAGGCGAGTGGGATTTCTTTCACCGCGTTCCAGCTGAGGGGTGTAGCTTATTAATGGTGGCATGCTTTTGAGATGAGTAGTCCGGATGAGGTAGCTTAAATTACTTGGGCTCAGTTCTCCGAGATGTTCTTACTTGAGTTTGTCCCTCAAAGCCTCAGGGATGCGTGCGTGTAAAGTTTGAGCAACTACGCCAGGGTACCATGACTGTGTCAGAGTATGCAGTCCGTTACAGCGATTTGGCTCATATTCAACTCTTTCTGCTTGAACAGATACTGCAAACTCTTATGATCCGTGAACACCTGACATGACACACTACAAATAGTGCCTCCAAATCTTCAGCGCATCAACAATGGCTGCTAACTCTAAGTCATGAACTGGATAATTCTTCTCATGAACCTCCAACTGACGTGAATCATAAGCTATAACCTTGCCATCCTGCATCAACACTACACCAAGTCCAACCCGTGAAGCATCACAATACACGGTATATGGCCCTGAACCTGTGGGCAAAACTAACACTAGTGCCGTGGTCAAGGCTGTCTTGAGCTTCTGAAAGCTCGCCTCACATTTATCTGACCATCTGAACTGGACACCTTTCTAAGTCGACCTGGTCATCGGGGTTGCGATAGATGAAAATCCCTCCACAAACCGATGATAATAACCTGGTAAGCCCAAGAAACTCTGAATCTCTGTAGCTGAGGTGGGTCTAGGCCAATCTCTGACTGCCGAAATCTTCTTGGGATCCACCTGAATGCCCTCTGCCGACACAACATGGCCCAGAAATGCAACCGAACTCAACCAGAATTCACACTTAGAAAATTTGGCATACAATTGACTATCCTTCAGAGTTTGGAGGACGACTCGAAGGTGCTGCTCATGATCCTCTCGGCTGCGGGAGTAAATCAAAATATCATCAATGAAAACAATCACAAACGAGTCCAAATAGGGCCCGAACACTCGGTTCATTAACTCCATTAAAGCAGCGGGGCCATTTGTCAACCCAAATGACATCACCAAGAACTCATAATGCCCATACCGAGTGCGAAAGGATGTCTTAGGGACATAAAATGCCCTAATCCTCAGCCGATGGTAACCAGATCTCAATTCAATCTTGGAAAACACTGTAGCACCCTTAAGCTGGTCAAATAAATCATAAATCCTCGACAAAGGATACTTATTCTTAATAGTAACCTTGTTCAATTGCCGGTAGTCAGTACCCATCCTCATTGAGACATCTTTCTTCTTAACAAACAACACTGGGGCACCCCAAGGAGAAACACTAGGCCTAATGAAGCCTTTATCCAACAAATCCTGCAACTGATCCATCAATTCCTTTAGCTCTGGCGGGCCCATGTGATACGGTGGTGTAGAAATGGGATGAGTGCCCTGAGCCAACTTAATGCAAAAGTCAATGTGCCTGTCGGGTGGCATACCCGGCAGGTCAGCAAGGAATACGAACATAGGCCAAATAGGAACCTCGGTACTAGAATCACGAACATAGGCCAAATAAGCCACACAACCCTTCTCGACCATGCGCCGAGCCTTCATATATGAGATAACTCTATCATAAGAATGACTAGGAGTCCCTCTCCACTCCAATGGAGGTACTCCCGACAAGGCCAAGGTCACAGTCTTGGCATGACAGTTCAGAATAGCATGGTAGGGAGATAACTAATACATCCCCAAGATGACATCGAAATCAACAATATCAAGAAGCAAGAGATCTACATGAGTTTCCAGGCCACCAATAATCACTAAGCATGAACGGTAGACTCGATCTACCATAATAGAATCTCCCACCGGGGTGGACACATATATAGGAGTACTAAGTGAATCACGGGGCATACTCAGATAAGGGGAAAAATATGAAGAAACATAGGATAATGTAGAACCCAGATCAAATAAAACCGAAGAATCTCTGTTGCAAACTGAAACCTTACCTGTAATGACTGCATCAGAGGCCTCAGCCTCAGGACATGCAGGAATAGCATAGCATCGGGGCGGATCCCCTCCAACTTGGACATCTCTGGGTCGACCTACAGCGGGCTGACCTCTACCTCTCATAGCCTGTCCTCCACCTCTAACTCTCTGACCTCTACTCTAGCACCTCGACCTCCACCCCTAGCTGGCTGAGGGGGTGGGGGTGCACCTGGTGCGGGAATCATAGCACATGAACCCAGATGCTGAGAACTACTAGAAGCTCGGGGTCAATACCTATGTTCCGAAGAACCTCGTAGCACGGGAACCCTGACACTGCCCTGTGACAAGACCATCTCAATCCGCCTGGCCACGTTGGCCGCATTTTGAAATAAAATATCAAAACCTGACACTCTGGACATCTGAAGTCTAATAGGCTGAGCTATCCCCTCAATAAACCTCCTCACCCTCTCTCGATCGGTGGGGAGTATCATCATAGCATGTCGGGCCAAAGCGATAAACCTGGTCTCATACTGTTTAACAGTCATAGATCCCTGCTGGAGGTGCTCAAACTGCCTCCGGTAGTCCTCTCTCTGGGTGACTGGTAGAAACTTCCCCAAGAACAACTCGTAGAACTGAGCCCAAGTCAAAGGTGAAGACCCATCTGGTCTGGTCAAGCAATAGTCCCTCCACCAAGTCTTGGCGGTACCAGAAAGATGAAATGTAGCAAAATCAACCCCATTAGACTCTACGATCCCCATGTTCCGAAGAACCTCATAGCAACTATCCAAGTAATCCTGGGGATCCTCTGATGGTGCACCAATAAAAGTAGTAGGAAATAACTCGGTGAACCGATCCAATCTCCACAGAGAATCGGCATACATAGCTGCTCCCTCAACTGCCTGGGCCACAATACTCGGCTGGTCTGCTCCAGCGGTCTGAGGTGCTGGAGTCTGTAACCGAGAGGCTAACTGCTCTGGTGTGCGGGTAGCAGGAGTCTGAGGCCCTACCCCAGCCTGAGAGATGGCTGGTGCGGTAGGAAGAAGACTGGCTTGAGACACGTTCTCTATAAGACCCACTAAGCGGACCTGAGCGTCCTGAAGTACCAGGGTGGCAATGAACCCCTCTGGGACCTGAACTGGTCCAACTGGAACTATCTAAGAGGGAATATCCTCGGCAAACTCTAACTGAGGGTCCTTCACTAGGGCTGCTGCTTTGGGCTGAGCCCTGCCCCGACCTCGGCCTCTAGCACAACCTCGGCCTCATCCTCGGTCCCTCGTAGGAGCTGCGACTGGAGTATCGGGCACGCATTATCGCCATCTGCAAGAGAATAGAATAGAACTCAATTAGTATTTAGAATTCCAATCGCACGACAGAGAAGAATAGATGTGAAGTCATTCCTAACTTTGCATCCTCTGGGGATAAGTACAGACGTCTCCATACCGATCCCTCAAACTCTACCAAGTTTGTCCATGAATTGCGAGACCTAAGCAACCTAGTGCTCTGATACCAACTTGTCACGACCCGAAATCCCACCGTTGGGACCGTGTGGCGTCTAACGTTGAACCCTCTAGACAATCCATCATTTCGGTTAAAATACTTATTTCCTTATTATTGACATTTAAAAGAAAGGTAATGAACATGAACAAAAAGAATAAATAGTACGGAAACTAAGAAATCCAACAACTTAAGTAATTAATATTACAAAATCCTTACATAAACCCCCAGAACTGGTATCACAATTTCACAGACGGTCTAAGATTACTAAAAATAAAGGTCTGAAATGAACAAGTGCCACTGTCTTAGAACTACAAGAAAAGACAGAAAAAGGAAAGAGATAGGAGGTGACGCCAAGGCCTGCGGACGCCTGCAGGACTACCTCAGTGTCTCCTGTGGACTGAAGGATACTCGCTCGATCAGTGTCCACCGGGTCTGGTACTGTAATTTGCACAACATAAAGAAGTGCAGATGTAGCATCAGTACAACCGACCCCATGTACTGAGTAAGTGCCGAGCCTAACCTCGGCGAAGTAGTTACGAGGCTAGGACACGACAATTAACAAATACTTGTGCAATTCAATAATATATAACATAGTAGTGACATGAAGTAAACAATTAAGCACAAAAGAATGGGGGAAAACATACTGGGGAACAAGGGGAAAACAATACTGAATAACGGAGAAGGGCAACAATATAAACAAATAAATATCAACAGGAAACAACAACACAGAGCAAACAAGTACACGACATCACCCTTCGTGCTTTACTCTCATCCTCACCAAAACAAGTGCACGACATCCCCCTTCGTGCTTTTACTCTCATCCTCACAATGCAAAGAATAAATAAAAGGGAACGACATTATCCTTCGTGCTTTTAAATATAAAAACATGGCAAGACATCACCCTTCGTGCTTTTACTCTCATCCTCACAATGCAATAAATGAATACACGACATCACCCTTCGTGCTTTACACTCTTCCTTACCCAAACAATATCAAGAACAACTGTGTGGCAAGGTAAATCAACAATATGAATCATAAACCACAACATCCCGGTAAGGGAACAACAATAGAAAATACTACCGTCCCGGCAAAAGACCCAGCTATAACCAATCTCACTTAAGTGTATAACTTAACAAAATAATCCTCAATCGAATAGAAGCCTAATATCATATAGGAGTTAGGGTTTCACATTGAGCACCGCCTGAATCATAGCATAGGCAGAAGTAATCGAGCCTAGAAGCCCTAACAAGCAAACATAAAGTAAAAATTTACAGAATCATAGGAGGTTCATGAGAAACACGCAGATTAATCAAACATAGCAAACAAGACGAATTCAAAAACCCTAAAGATTGGGGGGTTTTAGCAGAAAACTCGGGTAGAAGAGAAGACTTAAACGAACGTTTAAAGTATCATAGATTAGTATCAAAAATCAGAAGAGAAAGCATTTTGAAAGAGGTTAAGAAACCCTAGTTGAAGATGAAGAGTTATTTTAGGGAAATCAGAAAACCTTTTGAGGAAAACAACAATGAACTCATAATATACATATATCTAAATCAGATCTAAAAGAAATTGGAAAATCTTAGGAGTTAGGGTTTCAGAGAACCCAGAGAAAACAAGAAACCTTAAAAATGTCACCGGCTTAGCCGGAGAAGTCATAGATCTTACTCAAACAGACGAAGGTGGCCGGAAAATGGCATGAGGGACCATGGGTAGGAGTTGAACTGCTCTAGGTTCACCTGAGGGCCTCAGGGTATCATCAGACCGGCATGGGGTGAAGCAGGGCCAGGAGATGATGAGAGGACATAATTTTCGGCAAGGGAGGTGGCCGGAGGAGATGAACAGACTCCATCGGAGAGGAGGAGACGAGAAGGTTCTAGAGAGAAACAGATAGAACTAGAGAGATTGTGAGAGAAGTGAGACCAGGCAAAATGAGGATGGGAGGGGGGGGGGGGGGTTTTAAGGTTTAAATTAGGAAGGGGTGTTTTGGGGCCTATGGATAAACTTAACAAGCAAAACGGT
>ML255973.1:30815-67311 GCA_005239495.1 Nicotiana undulata | reverse complement strand
GGGGGGGGGGGGGGGGGGGGGGGGTCTTTAGGGTTAAATTAGGAAGGGGTGATTTTGGGCCGTTGATCAAAGTTGATCAACGAGCAGGATTTAATCAGATATTGGGTCAGGATTTAATCAGATACTGGGTATTGGGTTATGCAATTGGGCTGAAGGCCAAGTTTAATTTAGGTTAGTATTTAAATAAAAATTGGCTACTTGTTAAATACCCATTAAAATTAGATAAATAATTAATAAAAATATCTAATAATTAGATAAAATAAAATTAAGGCTAAATAGGTGAAATTAAGATAATTAACTAATATATAAAATATAAAATGACTAACTATTGAATTCAAGTGGCATAAAATGTACAATTAGGTTAGAATTGCAAAATTGTTGTAATTATAGCCAAGTATTGCCAAATTGGCTTATTTGTGAAATAATTAAATCCTAGTAAGATTAAAATGATATATTGAGCTAGGAAATATTTTGAAATTATTTGTAATGTAATTTATGAATAATTAATTGATGTAAAGTACTGAATAAAATTAGAAAATAAATTGATAAAAATATGGAAAATTTTGGAAAAATACATTATTATAAAAAGTGATTTTGAAGGTATATATGCAAATTTTAAAATAATTTGAAAAAAATTGGGTATCAACATCTGCCCCTCTTTACCCGGAAAGGATGAAAGAGTTGTCGGGTAAAGATATGTTGGCCAATTTTGACTGAGCGAAACGGTTTAAAGAGATTTAGGCTGCACCCTGGTTTTTGAGTTGCCTACATATCCCTGATTTTACAGGAATCAGGCCTTATGTAGTTCAGGAATCATCGGCGAAGTATACCGATGAATTTTTACAAGAACAAACGCAATGTATGGGTTTGGGTGAATAAACGTCTTACGGGAATGGTTAGGAGAACTGGAGCGGGACCGCTCCTGCCAGGATGACTGTTGCTTGCCTGATTACATGCAAATAATCAATATAAGCATATATTATGTATAATTTAAACATGATGCAAGTTCCCATCAGACTATGAATGTTGTCTTTTGACGGTTAAGGATGACATCTTTAGACCATGATGTCCTGGGCCATGGATTGCTTGATGCAGGATTTAGAGGCCATGAAATGACGTTATCAAATTATGAGGATGGTGCCTCCGAACGATGACACCTTTGAATAATGATATGCAAATGATTAAAGAGATCCTCAAGCCATGACATGGTGTTCTCGGGCCATGAAGATGGTGCCTTCGAACGATGACAACTTTGGATAAGTTGGTGATATTTCAGCCCAGGAAGATGCAATAGTATGATGTTGACAAGACAGAACTTAGTCTTGCGTATTGAAAGGGCAGAGCTTAGCCCGAAAGGAAAGCGAAGTAAATAGTGCTTGAGATAGCATTTGGCTTTGAAGAAAAATTAAATTGGAGGCAGAGCTTAGCCCGAAAGGAAAGCGAAGTAAATAGTGCTTGAGATAGCATTTGGCTTTGAAGAAAAATTAAATTGGAGGCAGAGCTTAGCCCCGGAAGGCATAAAAGTAGCCTTATCCAAAGATACAGATGAGACAATGCTTAGTCTCAGAAGGCAGAAAGGTAGCCTTATGCAGGTGGAAGGCAGAAAGGTAGCCTTATGCAGGTGGAAGGCAGAAGGGTAGCTTTATGCGATGCAGATGGAGGTAAAGCTTAACCTTGGAAGGAAGAATGATAACATTATGCTGATGGAAGGCAGAATAGTAGCCTTACGCAAGTTGGAAGGCAGAATAGTAGCCTTATGCAAATGCAAGTAGAGGTATAGCTTCACCTCGTAAGGCAGAATGGTAGCCTTATGCAAGTTGGAAGGCAGAATGGTAGCCTTATGCAATGCAGATAGAGGTAAAGCTTAACCTCGGAAGGCAGAATGGTAGCTTTATGCAAGTTGGAAGGCAGAATGGTAGCCTTATGCAATGCAGATGGAGGTAGAGCTTAACCTCGGAAGGCAGAATGGCAGCCTTATGCAAGTTGGAAGGCAGAACGGCAACCTTATGCAATGCAGATGAAGGTAGAGCTTAACCTCTGAAGGCAGAATGGTAGCCTTATGCAGATAGAAGTAAAATAGCAAATGACAGCAGAGTTTTCTTAGTTGATAGCAGATTGCGGCATTGTGATTATTGAGAGCATTGTGACTGCGGAGCATTATTTGTATGTGTTGATAGCAAACGCCGTCAAGTGTAACAGTTTGGGAATCGTACTTTTTAACAATGTCTGTCCTTTTGGTGGATAGTATGTTTTGGGATTTTGCAACTTTAGTGCCCGCATCCAAAGAAAAATCGTGAGTTTTGTAAGGGGAAGGTTAGTTCGTGTCCCTGCGGGCTTTGCTTGACTTGTCCACTTGGTCTGATGATACTATATGTATCATTGGGGTAGCGTTTCTAAACAAAGCTGTTTCAAAAACAAACATGCTTGATTTTGTAAAAGTATAACATAGTGTATAATTTAAAATGGTTTTTGGATGGACCGACGACCGTGACATGGTTCGAGACATTCCAACCTCTCCTGCTACGGAATTCTGAGGGCCCTCCTCAAAAATTCTGCCCCAGTTTGATGGGTTGATGCCTCTGACTGTTGCTCGTGCGGCAATTGGCTATACTTGGTTCGGAATTTTGAAGGTCCTCCTCAAAATTCTGCCCTAGTTTCCAATTGCGAGGAGGGTTGGGGGGGGGGGGGGGGGGGAGGAATGCAATTTTTTTATTGATTTGTGACCGAACCCATAAGACTGCCTACGTATCCCCTCTTAAACAAGAATCAGGTCAGACGTAGTTTAATTTACATCATTGATAAAAGTATAAAGAATTACACATAGTAGTGCTTGACTGCATCTGAATTGATTGGTTTTGTCCATACTTCTCCGTCCATTTCTGCGAGTATAAGAGCCCCTCCTGTCAAAACTCGATGAACCATGTATGGACCTTGCCAGTTGGGAGAGAACTTCCCTTTGGCTTCGTCTTGATGTGGGAAGACTTTCTTTAACACCAGCTGCCCCGGTGTGAACTGTCTCGGCTTGACTTTTTAATTGAAGGCTCTGGTCATTCTATTTTGATAAAGTTGACCATGGCATACCACATTCATTCTCTTTCCGTCTATGAGGGCTAACTGCTCATAACGGTTCTTTACCCACTCTACATCACTGAGCTCAGCTTCTTGTATGATCGTTAGGGAAGGAATTTCTACCTCAGCGGGAATAACAACTTCTGTACCATAAACCAGCATATAAGGAGTTGCCCCAGTCGATGTGCGGACAGTGGTGCGATATCCCAGTAAGGTGAATGATAGTTTCTCATGCCACTGCTTGTGCTTCTATATCATTTTCCTCAATATCTTCTTGATATTTTTGTTAGCGGCTTTTACAGCTCCATTCATCTGAGGTCTGTAATCTTTGGAATTCTTGTGTTTGATTTTGAAGGTTTCATACATAGCTTTTATCAAGTCGCTGTTGATATTGGTGCCATTGTCAGTAATGATTGACTCTGGAATTCCGAGTCAACAAATAATGGAGTCGCGGATAAAGTCGGCCACGAATTTCTTAGTCACTGCTTTGTGAGATGCTACTTAGACCCATTTGGTTAAATAATCGATAGCTACTAGGATGAACCTGTGTCCATTGGAGGCGGCATGATCGATCAGTCCAATAACGTCCATGCCCCAAGCGGCGAACGACCATGGTTAGCTCGTCGCATTAGCTCGTTTGGAGGTACCTTTATCATGTCTGCATGTATCTGACAGCGATGGAATTTTCGGACATAGTGGATGCAGTCCGTTTCTATAGTCATCCAAAAGTAACCAGCCCAGAGTATCTTCTTTGCTAGGACAAACCCGTTCATATGTGGACCGCATGTCCTAACATGAATTTCGTCTAGTAGCTTGAATGCTTCCTTTGCGTCGACATATCTTAATAACTCCAAATCAGGAGTCCTCCTATAGAGGATTCCTCCGCTATGAAAGACGTTGTTGGATAGTCTCCGAAGTGTGCGTTTCTGAGTAGGATTTGCGAGCTCTAGGTACTCTCCTTTTGACAAGTATTCTTTGATGTCATGAAACCAAGGCTTTCCGTCTGCTTCTTCTTCGACATGGGCACAATAAGCTGGCTGATTATGGATCTTCACTGGAATAAGATCAATGAAATTCTTGTCTGGATGCTGAATCATAGAGGACAGAGTAGCCAATGCATCGGCGAACTCGTTCTGAATCTTGGGAACATGTTTGAATTTTGTCTTCGTGACCGCTTTCTTAACTTCTGTACGTGGTGCAGATACAAAAATATCTTGGAATTCTTGGTTGCCCACTCTCCTCGTACCTGATGTATAAGTAAGTCTAAATCTCCAATCACTAATAACTCCTGAACATTCATGTCAATGGCCATTTTGAGCCCTAAGATGCAGGCTTCATATTCGGCCATGTTGTTGGTGCAAGGGAATCTGAGTTTGGCGGATACCGAATAATGCTGACCGGTTTCTGATATTAGGACCGCTCCAATGCCGACTCCTTTGAAATTCGCCGCTCCATCGAAGAACATTCTCCAACCATCATAGGATTCTGCAATATCTTCTCCTATGAATGATACCTCTTCATCGAGAAAATACATTTTTAGGGGTTCGTATTCTCCATCCACAGGGTTTTCAACGAGGTGGTCTTCCAGTGCCTCTCCCTTGACCGCCTTTTGAGTCACGTAGATAATGTCGAGCTCACTCAATAGGATTTTCCACTTGTCTAGCTTACCAGTGGGCATGGTCTTTTGAAAAATGTACTTCAAGGGATCCATTCTCGATATAAGATATGTGGTATAGGCACAGAAATAATGCCTCAGCTTCTGGGCTACCCAAGTCAAAGCGCAGCAGGTGCGTTTCAATAGAGAATACCGGGCCTCATACGGAGTGAACTTTTTGTTGAGATAATAGATGGATTGCTCTTTTCTTCCTGTTTCATCGTGCTGCCCCAGAACGCAGCCGAAAGCTCCATCTAATACTGCAAGGTAGAGTAACAGAGGTCTACCTGGCTCAGGTGGTACCAAGACTGGTGGTGTTGACAAGTACTCCTTAATTCTGTCAAAAGCCTTTTGGCAATCATCAATCCATTTGGTTGCGGCATCCTTCTTCAACATCTTGAAGATCGGCTCACAGATGACTGTAGACTGTGCTATGAACCGACTGATGTAGTTAAGCCGTCCCAAGAAACTCATCACATCTTTCTTGTTCCTTGGCGGTGGTAGTTCTTGAATGGCTTTGACCTTCGATGGATCCAGTTTTATTCCTCGACGGCTCACAATAAACTCAAGCAACTTCCCAGTAGGAACCCCGAATGCACACTTTGCGGGATTCAACTTCAGATTTTATTTTCGCAACCTATTGAAGAACTTCCTCAAATCTGCTATGTGGTCAGTGGCTTTCTTGGACTTGATAATAACATCATCCACATATACCTCGATCTCCTTGTGAATCACATCGTGGAAGATAGTGGTCATAGCCCTCATGTAGGTGGCCCCTGCATTCTTCAGGTCGAATGGCATCATCTTGTAACAGTACACTCCCCACGGTGTAATGAAGGCCGTTTTCTCAGCATATTCCTCTTCCATCCAAATCTGAGGATAACAAGCGAAGCAATCTACAAATGATTGTAGCTCATGCTTGGCGCCATTGTCAATCGGGATGTGTATATTTGGAAAACGGAAGTCATTTTTCGGACTGGCCCGGTTAAGATCCTGGTAGTCGACACAGACTCTGACCTTCGCATCCTTCTTTGGCACTGGAACAATGTTGGCTAACCATGTCAGGTACTCAACTACCCTGAGAACTTTGGCGTTGATCTGCTTGGTAACTTCTTCCTTGATTTTCAAACTTATGTCGGGTTTGAACTTTCTAAGCTTTTGCTTTACCGGTGGACACATTGGATTGGTTGGAAGTTTGTGAGCCACAATAGACGTACTTAGACCAGTCATGTCATCATACGACCGGGTGAATTATCCTCATACTCTTTTAAGAATTCTGTGTATTCCTTCTTTTCTGATGGCGATAGCTGAATGCTGATTCGTGTTTCCTTGACGTTTTTTGAGTCCCCCAAGTTGACAACTTCGGTCTCGTCCAAGTTGGACTTAGGTCTGTTCTAGAAACTCTCAACTTCTTTGACAATCTCATCAGGTATGTCATCTTCCTCTAAATCAATGTCAGTTTTTTTGCATTGTCTTGTTGCATGTCACAGTCATTGGTTCATCAAGACAAGTAATAGTAATGCTCTATAGGTAAAGTAATGAGAGAAAAACGATAGCAATAAATATTTGATTCATAAGAAAATTAAAATGCTTTTGATAAATTGAATAATTGTTTTGAACATTGAAGTTCTTATTGCAGGTATTGAAGAATGCCAAAAGAAAAATCATTTAGTAAATAAAATAGTGAATAATGCTTGTTTTAGCCTTGCTACCCCGAGGCTCGTCGGGCTTTAGTTGTCCTGATGGTCCAATTCTTGAGGCATGCCCCTCTATTCACAACCTGTATGGAAGGGCCTTCCTCCGTCCCCTCCTCGAGAATGACACAATAGTCCATATTACTGACCTCCAGAAATAAGTTCCTCATTGCTGCATGTGCTTCTTCTTCATCTGACCCAAAAATAGTGTCGGCCTGTTGGAAGGTCTACTCCAGATGCGGTATCGGCTGCTCCAAAGGGTAATAAGGACCGCACCAAGGTGTTGACCAGTCGTCGTACTTTTGCCAAGTATATTTGTATCCCAAACCAAAAGTAGTGCCATGGCTTTTGATCTTGATAGACTTAGAAATTCCTTGGAGGTTCTTGCCGAGCCCTTTTCCAGGCTCGTACCCACTCTATCTTAGTATTCTTTCGATTTTGCTATCCCACCATTTTTCTTTGTCGATAGCATTGACCCGTTCAATATGGTGGTAAGTTTCCCCAACTAGCTTCCTTCTTCCCTCGATTGCTGGAATAGGCCTGCGACTGTTAATAGGGTTACTACCATCGCCATGAATAATCACCCCTTGGTGGTTCCACTTGAACTTCATTGCCTGATGCAGCGTTGACCTACGGCCCCAGCATCATGTATCCATGGCCGTTCTAATAGCAAGTTGCAGGACGCTAGTACATCTATCACTTGGAAATCAGCCTCGAACCAGGTTTGTCCCATCTACAGGCATAGACTAATCTCACCAATGGTGGACCTTTGAGAACCATCGAAAGCTTTCACATTGATTGCTCCATCCTTTATCTCAGGCAGCCCTTTACCCAGTTTGTTGAGTGTTATCAACGGACAGATGTTAAGACTGAACCCCTCATCGATCAGGATTCTAGTGATTAAATAATCTGCGTTGCACGGTGATGTGCAGTGCTTTGTTATGCCCTAGCCCTTCAGGTGGCAACTCGTCCTCATGAAAAGTGATCTTATGGCTTTCCAGCACTTGGCCTACCATATTGGCCATTTCCCCTCTAGTGATGTTATTTGGCACATATGCTTCATTCAACACCTTCAATAAAGCACTCCTCTGCGTTTCAGAATTCTGCAGCAAAGAGAGAATGGATATTTGTGCTGGCGTCTTGTTCAACTGGTCAATGACCGAGTACTCTTTGGCTTGTACCTTCCTCCAAAGGTCGTCCGGACCTGTCTCAATAAGAGGAGGCTAATTGGAAGCCTGCTTGCTTGATTCTGCCAGATGTTCAGGGGTATAGACTCTACCAGTTCTTGTCATACCCTGTGCTACGACAACTTCTTTAGTCCTGACCTTGCCCTTCCTGCTTGCCTTGGTTGTATAGTCCTAGGGTACAAAATTTGTATAGAAGGGTGGTGTGGTTGACATTGCTACTGGGATTGGTGCAGCTATCCTCACTTCGAATGGGACATGTGCCTTGGGTGGCAAGATTGCAACCTCAAATGGTGCAGGTGCATTTGCCGGAGACACGAACTCAACTTCAATTGGTACTGGTGTCTTTGCGGGTGGCGCTGCTTCAAACTCAAGAGGTATGAACATATTTACCTCAGCATCCCCAGTCGGTTGAATTTGGACTACGATCGGATTGAGAGTAATTGCCGGTTTCTTTGGGTCATCGCCTTCTGCGATCACCCCGATTGACCCCTTGGGGTCCCAGTCATCTTCTACTTTAATCATATGGATACCTCCACCCTTATGGTCTGACAGATGATTGTTGCGGATGTTTGGAGCGGGTTCTTTTGCCACAAAGATCTTGTTATCAATCAAAGACTGTATCTTGTCTTTCAAAGAGCGTCATTCATCGATGGTGTGCCCTTTCATGTCGGAGTGATATGCACAGGACTTGTTTGGGTTAACCCATTGATAAGGATTCTCAGGGGTTGCAGCAGGGATGGGGGTGACATAACCAGCAACTTTGAGCTTCTCATACAGCTGGTCGATGGGTTCAGCGATGGCGGTATACTATTTTGGAGGCCTTCGGTCAAAATTAGGTCGATGTCTAGGGAAGTTTTGGCATGCAGGGGGTGATTGATAATGGGATGGTTGGGAATTGTAAGTGTGGTAGACATGAGCGGGTTGGGAGTATCTGGGTGAAGTAGGTTGATATGTGGGTGGTGGAGATTGGTAAGTTGGTGGTGGAGCATGGTATGAAGGTGATGATGCTTGGTAATTTGGGGTTGGCTGGTATGTGAGTGGGGGTGTTGGGTTAGTTTGGTATTTGAGTGGGGACTTGGTTCTCTGTGCAACCATCAAGGCTCCCACGTCCTTTTTCTTGGACACACCACCGGCCTGTAAGCCTTATTTGTTGCTTGCAAGGCTTCATAATTCGTGACCATGCCACTTTTAATACCTTCTTCGATCCTTTCTCCCAGCTTGATAATATCGGAGAATTTGTGGTTCTCAATCATCATCAACCATTCATAGTACTGCGGGTCCTGAGCCCGGACGAAGAACTTGTTCATCTTTTCCTCCTCTAAGGCGGGTTTGACCTTAACAACTTCGGACCTCCAGCGAGTAGCATACTCGGGAAATGTCTCTGTGGGCTTCTTCTTCAAATTCTTGATGTAGAACACGTCTGGTATGTTCTCTGTATTAAATCTGAATATGTCCATAAAGTCAGATGCCATGCTCACCCAGTTTGACCACTTCTTGGGATCTTGGCTGATGTACCAAGACAATGCATCTCCTTTCAAACTCCTTATGAACAACTTCATGCATATCCTTTCATCCTTCCCTACTCCAACCAGCTTGTCACAATAGGTCCTCATATGGACCCTTGGATCACCTGTACCATCAAATATTTCGAACTTCGGAGGTTTGTACCCCTCAGGTAGTTCGACATCAGGCTATATGCAGAGGTCTTCATAGTTCAGTCCCTCGATTCCTCTGCTTCCCTCGACGTCTTGAACCCAGTTGGTTAGCTTCCTAAGTTCCTCGGCCAAGTTCTTGATAAGCAGATCCTTTGCATCAGACTCAGGTGTGTATGGGATAGGTGTAGTGGACTGAGGCATGGTCTCTACGTAGATAGGATTGTTATGGTGGCCTGATGCATGGGTGTGGAAATTGTCATTTGTGGAGTTCTGACGTTTTGAGATAAGTAGTGGAGTGTTATTTAGGGTATGGAAGGTATTGCAATGCGTTGGGAGAGTTTGGCTCTTTGGTGGAGTGGCGTGACAGTGAGGTGCGGGATGAGTCTGCTGTCTTGGGATATTTTGTGGAGGTGTAGGATTTTGGATGTTGGGGAGGGTGACGTCTGGGATGTTGAGGGAGAATGACAGGTTTGCCAGATTCCGAACTTGATCAAGCTCTTCTTGGAATTTCAGTTATTTCTGTTCAAGCTGCAGCATATTCTCGTTTGGAACCAGAATACCCTGGCCATCAGTGGCCTCTACCCATTCAACTGTGTTTTCCTTCCTGATGTTGCTTGAATCCTCCATTTTATTCTTTCCTTTGTTCTTGCCTTTAGGAGGACTAGGAGGAGGAGTGGGTGGAGGGCCCCTGGATCTTGTGAGATAGGATGATGATGCCAGAGTGCACGAACTAACCTTTGGGGAGGGGAATAAATAAAGGAAGAAACAAAAACAAAAACAAAAGGTAGCCAAGTGAGTGCGGATTATGAAAAGTATTGCAATAATGAAACACATAGTGCGGGAATGTAAAGCACGTCTTAATTTGGGGAACCTCTTTGTGCCTGAGGTAGGCCTAGCGACAAATTGATTTGGAGAACTTAGAATGCTAAAGGCCTCATTTTATTGATAAGAAAATAGACGAATCCAAAAAGGACACCAAATAAACAGGAAGTAAAGGTCAGTAATGGCCATTGGCCTTATTACATTGATAAAGTAAAAGAAAGACATTCCTATGTACTTGGTCCAGAAGGACCTTCCCCAGACTCGACATTCTTTCTTCCCTCGAACAACTTCCCCAACTCGCGAAGTCCCAGCAATAGGTATGCTCTGGCTAGATGTCCACCTTCAGTCCCTTCAGCCTTTTGACAGTCTTCAACCCTTTTGAGGATTTTTTCCTCCAGCTCGACTATGCCTCATTCCAAGTATCCTAACCTCTTGTTGGTGCTGATAGCCATATCTTTCCATTCCTCAATCAGCTTCTTGTTGAACTCATGTATCTCACGGTGTTCGCTATCGCATTTCCGGATCGTTTTGCGCAACTGGTTGTATTTGACTTGCGCCTCGGCCCTTTCATCATAATCCTGTGGCCTTGAACGAACCCTGACTTGTCCAAACCATCCCAATTGTCTTCCAACCAACCAGAATAGAAGGGGGTGCAACCAGAGTGATATCTGTCTGGCTCAATGGTGTCTTTCTCCATCACAATCTTACAGTGCCACATGTGCTGGGCTTGGCACTTGTGAGGACTATCATCATTTTGGAAGTCGGCTCGGAGATGGCTCATCTTCTCGACCCTGGGTATGACTTGCTTCCTACCTGCTTGCCTTATAACTCGAAGATGGACGTAAGGGTATGTTCCTCCTAGACCAATCAGTATCAGGAACAGTGCATCTCTAGATCGGGCGATGAACTCCTCTGTCGAAAACCACTCAAACATCCATTGAACCTGTTCTTCAGTCAGATTATCAAAGAGCTCAACCCATCCTTTGGCATCCTCAGGCTGAGCGAACATGTCGGGGATGCAATTCATTCGCTTTGGATGGTGGAAAGCAATGTGGTCATCCCAGACCCTTCGATGAATTTCTTGTCGGTATTCGCCTTTTTAGAGATGTTCCATGAGCCAAAGCTGAAGTAGTAGATTGCAGCCTTCGAAGTGTCTCGCTCCTCGTTGGCATTTTTCCAAGGCTCGGTATATGTCTGCAATGATCATGGGTACAATGCTGAAAGTCTGCTCACCAATACCCTCCATTAGGGTTTTGGTTACCATAGCCAGCCTAGTATGGATTCTCTCTTTCTTCATTGGAAACACGATCAGACCCAAGAAGCAAACCATGAAGACGAATACCCTACGATGGATGTGTCCCAAGGATGTGATGGCAAAATCATCATGGTAGGTACGATATGATTTGTTGTGACCATACCTTTTGTATAAATAGTCAAAAGGGATGTATGATTATCTTAAGCATACCAGTTCTGCATTTTTTTTCAAACCCATCATTTTTAGGAAACCCTTGCCTGTGCGGTTCTCAGGCATTAGCAAACCCGGGGTTTCCCACACTAGACCGGCTAGTCCCCCTATCTCCTCTAGCAAAGGTGTCATTTCAATGTCCCCAAAGCGGAACACAACCCTTTTCACAATCGCAGAACAGGGTAGCAGCCTCTATTATCATGTTGTTAGGCTAGATCTCCAGGAGAGACGGTAGATTGCCCAATTATTTTCTGACGAGAGTTTTGTCACTAGAATGTAAATCTTCCCACTAACTTAGCAATCTTGGGTGGATATTGGAGACCATGCCGAATCTGGGGACTTCGTGCCTTATATTTCTGCAAGGCAAACAAGGTTAGGCCCTTACCCCCACAAGACTCGACTATTTAATGTCAACAATTTGCATGAAGCATTTAGCTCTCCAAATAAATGCTCAGAACGTGATGATGTCCGTTTGGGTTTAGGGAAACCCAGAGGACTTTAGGACAAGGCTATCTTAAAAGCTATTGTGCGGACAACACTTTAGCCTGGCTAGGTTTGACCATGATGCATGCAGCAGTATAACAAAGTAAGGTTTCTATGGGGTTTTAGACCGGTACCCTTGAGCAGACAAGTCAAGGGGGAAAGGCACGGAACCATCGACTGCACCACTGATCGACTAGTTTTACCGCAAATAAGCCTTTCCGAATTTAGGGGGTAATGATATAGGAAGGGTGCAACCACTCATCAAGCGTTTCTGTAGTATTTTGTTTGGCACGAGTGGAGTATGAATGTTGAACATGATTATGCAATAATAAATAAGCATTAAAAGCATGTTGTCATGTATTTACACGTTAAGAAAGCGGTAAATACAATAGTTATGATTTAAAGCGGTTACAAAGGGAAACAAAGGAACATGTCAGTTTTGTTTTTGGGGAAGAGTAAATCTTGAAAGAGATAAATAATTAATTGCACATAAAGGGGAAACGGAAAGGGTGCAAGTATCAAACAAAGTAAAGGTACATATTCACAAGGCATTTTGAAATGGTAAAAGCCTAATTTCCCCAGCAGAGTCGCCATGCTGTCGCGCCCCCTTTTTCTCGTGAAATCGGGTTTAGGACATTGGTTGAGACAACTCATTCCTTTCGGGAAAGGGGTTTGTGTTTTTGAAGAGTCGCCACCTAACGATATTTAGGGTGCGTTAGGGCACCTAGGGAGTTCATTTATAAGTACGTTGATAACCAGAGACATGGTAAGGGCTTGAAATTATCCTAAGGGGAAGGTGTTAGGCACCCCTCAGGATCCACAAGTGTGGTTCCCGTCCAAATAACTTTTTTGTGAATTTGTACAATTTAGCAAATAAACAAGTAAGGCTCAAATAATAGGGGATTTAAGTCTAAGTACAAATGTTTGAAAAAAGAACAATTAATGAGAAGCCAACTTTTGAAAAGAATTACAATCTAAACATATGAAAGTAAAGGGATGTCCTAGGTTTTTTTATAATATGGATCAGATCAATGCAATACCCGGTATGACACTCCTCGAAGAGGGGATACACATGGTATTAACGCACCTGTCATCATATTCATATCTACCCTTTCCCACCCCGTGAAGGTAACTAAGCGCGTGTTGGTCACGACCTCTATTGCATGATGTTACCGTCCCTTTCCTATCAGTCCCAAAGGAAAATTAGGACTTCTATCCTATAAGGGAGGTGCTTGGCAGACCCTTAGGTTTTAAAAGGTGAAAATTACTAAGGCGGCACATAATAAAACCGGATAGGACTTCAATTAAGGGAAAAACATGGAAACCAGATAAAGGCTCAAGTATACCTCCACACATATTGCACATAAACATCATGTCTCATACACAATTAAGGTCTTAAATTCAGATTCTGATCCTAAGCATAATGTCTAAGTGATAATAGTAGAGTCAGATTTATTACATAACTCAGAGAGGAAGTCCTAATCAAGCTTGCCTACTGATTTTAACATGCTGTCAGTTAAACACAATCACAAAGACAATTTTGATTTTATTTTTTAAAGTTGATTACCTAAGGCTTGCCTAGGTGTAGGATAACATGCAACAATTATTCAGATTGATAACAATCTCAGGTTGTTATACCTAATAACATGCAGTTCTAGGTGTTGTCAATATTCAGAGACCGATTATTGGTTTGTTAGAACATGGTAAAACAATTTAGGGCCTTTTCATGCGTTAGTAATTAGTTTAGGCGTAGAATAGGGTCCTAAAGCATGATATCTAATACGTACATATAGAGATGCAGAAAGGTTGTATGCAGAACTCCTAGGCAGGATTTTCTAAGTGCATGAAGTTACATTATTTGAACACGCTTTGAGGAGATGCAGCAAGTATGAGAATGACTTGTTCAGTAGCGTATTGTCAGGATTTCTGAGTGTATTACCACGTTATCAGACCTAGTTTACATGAATAACAGGTTTTTATTAACGTTTATCCTAGAACAAAATTTTTCTAAGTGTACATGATAGCGTGCTAGTTATTAGCATGTTTCTAACACAGAATTTTCTAAATAATAGGATAATGCATATGCTGAAAAGAAAACAGTAGACATGGTCCTAAGATGGAAGGATTTCTGATGCATGTGTACATGAGCCCTACACATGATTTCTATTGTGCAGATAGAAAGTAAAGCCTAAATCATGATTTCTACGCTTTTAGCAACTATGGCATGCATACTACCCCATTTTTTACTATCCATCCCCAGAGTCGTTTACAAATAGTTATTACAGACCACTGAATATAAATTACATATTGAAATAGAGAAAAATAAGAAGTTAACTATAGGGAGCCTACAAAATAGGCCAAGATTCTCCATGTCCTCAATACCAAGTATGTTTCACATCCTTTTCACAATCCGGGTATGTCAGAGTTCCCTAAGGACCTCAAGAGATCCCACGCAGTGGTCACACCCAGAGTTCATAGCCAAGATAGAGTAAGTGCATTGTGGAAGGGCCAACTCTTGTGTGTCAAAGTTCAGAAGGAGCTCAAGGGTCTCAAGGAAATGCTCACACAAGAGGGGCAGAACCTAAGGGGTCTAAGAGTATAGTGAGAGTGCTCGACATAGTTTGAGGAGTTTAAGTAAGAGAACAGTTGTGAAACAGTTTTGAAAAGAGGAGAGACTCAGTGAAAACAATTTTTCATAACAAAAGGTTTAACTGATGAAAACAGTTGGGAAGAACATCATTCTAAAAACAACAAGTTCAACATCATACAAGAGGACCAAGAATAGTCCAACAATCACAATCAGGGGTATGGGACTTGAGGGACAAATACAGGGCAGGTAAGGGTAAGCATGTAGTAGGTAGAAGCACATATAGGCATGCAATCAAAAACTCATAAGGGTTCAGAGGATTAGGGTACAATAGGGTATAGAATTAGATTAACATATCAACACCAAACAACTAAGACCATGACCAAACTAATGTATCAACCATAGGCATGTGAGTTCACATAAGAAACATGTGCTGAATATACAAAAACATGCTGGCCATAAAGCATAACTTAATAGGTAGAGGGAATTCAGGATCTTAGTTACGTGTTGAACAACAAAATAGTAAATAGAAGCAGATTAGAAACACAATAAATTGCAACAATAATAGAAACATATTGGTTTGAGAATTGAAATTCGGATTAGGACATACTAGTGAAGTGAAGAAAGCATAAACACAAAGCAGAAATAGAAGAGGCACAATAGTTAGCCTTGGCTTGCAGCCGGCTAACTTAGGATAGTAGCAAGTAGCACAGAAGAGAGAATAGAGAGAGTAGCCAGTTTTAGTTGTGTGAGAGAGGGAGTTGAACAGATCAGTTGTTCGTCCCTTATGCTAATGAGAGTAGAGGTATTTATAGTCTTAAACAGACAGGAAAATAAGGCAACATAATAGTTTCAGCAGTAATTATGGGAGTAATAATCAATTAGAATAAAGTTGGTAGAAGGACTCCCTTTAATTAGAGAGTCATATTCAAACGGATACAATAACATGTTATAAGAATAAGGAAAGGAAATCAATTGAAGGCTGGTTATAACATATAAGGAATAGGTATAGGTACGAGTAATGCCAGGTTCAGGGTTATATTTAAGGAAAATATGTATACCAATTTGATAGCAAGGTCAATCATGAAAATAAGGTAAGTAATAATTTAAACCCCGGAAACCAATGAAGAAACCCCCAATCGAGGTCCTAATTATAGGAAGTCAGTACCAATCAAAGGAGAATATCACACATTGACAGAATAATTATGCTACAGGCAAGGAGAGGGAGGAAATCACTATCATAATTAGGGAAAATCACTATCAATAAAGAATATCATGTAATATCAATGAAGTATATAATCACATAATTTCAGGGATTCACAAATAGCAAAGATAGCATTGAATTATCGCAGCATTATGAGAATAAGCATGTAATAGATACGACTAATATCACATAGGATTTAGGGTTTCACATAGAGCACCGTCTGAATCATAGCATAGGCAGAAGTAATTGAGCCCAGAAGCCCTAACAAGCAAACATAAAGTAAAAATTACAGAATCATAAGAGGTTCATGAGAAACACGCAGATTAATCAAACATAGCAAACAAGACGAACTCAAAAACCCTAAAGATTGGGGGTTTTAACAGAATAACTGGGGTAGAAGAGAAGACTTAAACGAACGTTTAAGGTATCATAGATTAGTATAAAAAATCAGAAGAGAAAGCATTTTGAAAGAGGTTAAGAAACCCTAGTTGAAGATGAAGAGTTATTTTAAGGAAATCGGAAAAACCTTTGAGGAAAACAACAATGAACTCATAATATACATAAATCTAAAACAGATCTAAAAGAAATCGGAAAATCTTAGGAGTTAGGGTTTCAGAGAACCCAGAGGAAACAAGAAACCTTAAAAATGTCACCGGCTTAGCCGGAGAAGTTATAGATCTTACTCAAACGACCGGAGGTGGCCGGAAAATGGCATGAGGGACCATGGGTAGGAGTTGAACCGCTCCAGGTTCACCTGAGGGCCTCAGGGTATCATCAGACCGACATGAGGTGAAGCAGGGGCCAGGAGATGATGAGAGAACATAACTTCCGGCAAGGGAGGTGGCCAGAGGAGATGAACTGACTCCATCGGAGAGGAGGAGACGAGAAGGTTCTAGAGAGAAACAGAGAGAACTAGAGAGATTATGAGAGAAGTGAGACCGGGCAAAATGAGGATGGAAGGGGGGGGGGGTAGTCTTTAGGGTTAAATTAGGAAGGGGTGATTTTGGGTCGTTGATCAAAGTTGATCAACGGTCAGGATTTAATCAGACATTGGGTTGGGTAGTATTAGGTATTTGGGCCTGGGTATTGGGTTATGCAATTGGGCTGAAGACCAAGTTTAGTTTAGGCTAGTTTTTAAATAAAAATTGGCTACTTGTTAAATAGCTATTAAAATTAGATAAATAATTAATAAAAATATCTAATAATTAGATAAAATAAAATTAAGGCTAAATAGGTGAAATTAAGGTAATTAACTAATATTTAAAATATAAAATGACTAACTATTGAATTAAAATGGCATAAAATGTACAATTAGGATAGAATTGCAAAATTGTTGTAATTATAGCCAAGTAATGCCAAATTGGCTAATTTGTGAAATAATAAAATTCTAGTAGGATTAACATGATATATTGAGCTAGGAAATATTTTGAAATTATTTGTAATGTAATTTATGAATAATTATTGGATGTAAAGTACTGAATAAAATTAGAAAATAAATTGATAAAAATATGGAAAAATATGGAAAAAATACCAGTTATTATAAAAAGTGTTTTGAAGGTATAGACGCAAATTTGAAAATAATTTGAGGAAAAATTGGGTATCAACACCTAGGGCTCAACATGCCCTTCTTTCCGAACCTCATCACGCTCTTCATGGGTGACACCCGAAGAAATACCCGGTCTCCTTTCATGAATGCCAAATCACGAACTCTGCAGTCCGCATAACTCTTTTGCATGGACTGAGCTGTACGAAGTCTATCCTGAATGATCTTCACCTTGTCCAAGGCATCCTGAACCAACTCTTAACCCAATAATCTAGCCGCTCACGACACGAACCACCCGACTGGCGATCGACACCGCATACCATACAACTCCTCATAAGGAGCCATCTGAATGCTCGACTGGTAGTTGTTATTGTAGGAAAACTCAGCTAAAGGAAAAAACTGGTCCCATGAACCTCCAAAGTCAATGACACATGCTCGCAACATATCCTCCAAGATCAGAATAGTACGCTCGGACTGTCCGTCCGTCTGAGAATGAAACGTTGTGCTCAACTCAACCTGTGTGCCCAACTCACGCTGAAATACCCTCCAGAAATGGTAAGTACACTAAGTACCTCGGTCAGATATAATAGACACGGGCACACCATGCAAGCGAACAATCTCCCTGATGTATATCTTTGCCAACTTCTTTGAAGAATACGAAGCTGATACAGGAATGAAGTTTGCTGACTTGGTAAGCTTATCCACAATGACCCACACCACATCAAACATCCTCTGAGTCCGTGGGAGCCTAACTATGAAATCCATGGTGATACGCTCCCACTTCCACTTGGGAAGCTCAATCTGCTGCATCAAACCTCCGGGTCTCTGGTGCTCGTACTTAACCTATTGACAGTTCAAACACCGTTCTACATATGCCACAATATCCTTCTTCATCCTTTGCCACCAATAATGCTGCCGCAAATCCTGGTACATCTTTGCGGCGCCCAGATGAATGGAATACCAAGAAATATGGGCCTCATGCAATATCAGCACACGAATACCGTAAACATCAGGCACACAAATACGGCCCTGCATCCTCAAGACTCCATCATCATCAATTGTAACCTGCTTGGCACCTCCGTGCCGGACCGTATCTCTAAGAGCACATAAATGACGTCATCATACTGTCGGTCCCGAATACGATCATACAATGAAGAACGGGCCACAGTATGAGCCAAAACACTGCCAGTCTCAGAAACCTCCAATCTCATGAGCCGATTGGCCAAAGCCTGAACATCAAAAGTAAGCGGTTGCTCCCCGACTGGAATATAAGCAAGACTGCCCATACTGGCTGACTTCCCGCTCAAAGCATCGAACACCACATTGGCCTTCTACGGATGATATAAGATGGTAATGTCATAGTCTTTCAACAGTTTTAACCATATCCTCTGCCTTATATTCAACTCTTTCTGCTTGAACAGATACTACAAACTCTTATGATCCGTGAACACCTCACATGAAACACCATACAAATAATGCTTCCAAATCTTCAGCGCATGAACAATGGCTACTAACTCTAAGTCATGAACTGGATAATTCTTCTCATGAACCTTCAACTGACGTGAAGCATAAGCTATAACCTTGCCATCCTACATCAACACTGCACCAAGTCCAACCCGTGAAGCATCACAATACATGGTATATGTCCCTGAACCTGTGGGCAAAACTAACACCGGTGCCGTGGTCAAGGCTGTATTGAGCTTCTGAAAGCTCGCCTCACACTCATCTAACTATCTGAACTGGGCACCCTTCTGAGTCAACCTGGTCATCGGGGCTGCGATAGATGAAAATCCCTCTACAAACTGGCGATAATAACCTGCTAAGCCCAAGAAACTCCGAATCTTGGTAGCTGAGGTGGGTCTAGGACCATCTATGACTGCCAAAATCTTCTTGGGATCCACCTGAATGCCCTCTGCCGACACAACATGGCCCAAAAATGCAATCGAACTCAACCAGAATTCACACTTAGAAAATTTGGCATACAATTGACTATCCTTCAGAGTCTGGAGGACGACTCGAAGGTGCTCCTCATGCTCCTCTTGGCTGCGGGAGTAAATCAAAATATCATCAATGAAAACAATCACAAACGAGTCCAAATAGGGCCTGAACACTCAGTTCATCAACTCCATAAAAGCAGCGGGGGCATTTGTCAACCCAAACGACATCACCAAGAACTCATAATGCCCATACCGAGTGCAAAAAGATGTCTTAGGGACATCAGACGCCCTAATCCTCAGCTGATGGTAACCAGATCTCAAGTCAATCTTGGAAAACACTGTAGCACCTTGAAGCTGGTAAAATAAATCATCAATCCTCGGCAAAGGATACTTATTCTTAATAGTAACCTTGTTCAATTGCCGGTAGTCAATACACATCCTCATTGAGCCATCTTTCTTCTTAACAAACAACACTGGGGCACCCCAAGGAGAAACACTAGGCTTAATGAAGCCTTTATCCAACAAATCCTACAACTGATCCTTCAAATCCTTCAGCTTTGGTGGGGCCATACGATATGGCGGTGTAGAAATGGGCTGAGTGCCCGGAGCCAACTCAATGCAAAATTCAATGTCCCTATCGAGTGGCATACCTGGCAGGTCAGCAGGGAATACCTCTGGAAACTCATGGACCACGGTCACAAACTCCATAGAAGGAACCTCGGCACTAGAATCACGAACATAGGCCAAATAGGCCAAACAACCCTTTTCGACTATGCGTCGAGCCTTCATATATGAGGTAACTCTACCGGAAGAATGACTAGGAGTCCCTCTCCACTCCAATCGAGGTACTCCTGGCAAGGCCAAGGTCACAGTCTTGGCATGACAGTCCAGAATAGCATGGTAGGGAGATAACCAATCCATCCCCAAGATATGAAGACACATAGGAGAATGTAGAATCCGTATCAAATAAAAATGAAGCATCTATGCTGCAAACTGAAACCATACCTGTAATGACTGCATCAGAGGCCTCAGCCTCAGGCCTGGTAGGAATAGCATAGCATCGGGGCGGAGCCCCTCCAATCTGGACATCTCTAGGTCGACCTACAGTGGGCTGACCTCTACCCCTCATAGCCTGTCCTCCACCTCTAATTGTCTGACCTCCACCTCTGGCACCTCGACCTCCACCTCTAGTTGGTTGAGGGGGTGGGGGTGCACCTGGTGCAGGAATCATAGCACGGGAACCCGGATGCTGAGAACTACTAGAAACTCGGGGGAAATACCTAGCAATGTGCCCTGGAACACCACAAGAGTAACAAGACCTCTGCTGCTGAGACTGCTAGCCCTGAAAGTGTCCATGTCAACCAGAATAACCACCCTGGAAGCTCTGAAGCGGCGGTGCACTGATAGGAGCTGGTAGTGCACTAATAGGAGCTGGTGGTGCCCTGCGGGATACCTGAAGGCCGAATGGTATGGTCTGGGAGGATGACCTCTGCCAAAAGAATCTCTGCCTCCAGATGAGGCACCACTGAATCAACTGAAATGACGAGGTCTCTAGTTAGACACCTGACCACTGCCCTGTGATAAGACCATCTCAATCCGCCCGGCCACGTTGGCCGCATCCTGAAATGAAATATCAGTACCTGACTCTCTGTCCATTTGAAGTCTAATAGGATGAGCTAGCCCCTCAATAAACCTCCTCACCCTCTTTCGATCGGTGGGGAGTATCATGATAGCATGTCGGGCCAAAGTGATGAACCTGGTCTCATAATGTGTAACAGTCACAGATCCCTGCTGGAGGCGCTCAAACTGCCTCTAGTAGTCCTCTCTCTTGGTGACTGGAAGAAACTTTCCCAAGAATAACTCGGAGAATGAGCCCAAGTCAAAGGCAAAGACCCAGCTGGTCTGGTCAAGCAATAGTCCCTCCACCAAGTCTTGGCGGTACCAAAAAGACGGAATGTAGCAAAATCAACCCCATTGGACTCTATGATCCCCATGTTCCGAAGAACCTCATATCAACTATCCAAGTAATCCTAGGGATCCTCTGATGGTGCAGCAGTAAAAGTAGTAGGAAATAACTTGGTGAACCGATCCAATCTCCACAGAGCATCGACAGACATATCTACTCCCTCAACTGCCTGTGCCACAATACCCGGCTGGTCTGCTCCAGTGGTCTGAGGTGCTGGAGTTTGTAACTGAGAGGCTAACTACTCTGGTGTGCGGGTAGCAAGAGTCTGAGGCCCTCCCCCAGCCTGAGAGACGGGTGGTACGGTAGGAAGAAGACCGGCCTGAGCCACGCTCTTTATAAGACCCACTAAGCGGACCAAAGCGTCTTGAAGTACCTGGGTGGCAATGAACCCCTCTGGGACCTGAGCTGGTCCAACTGGAACTGTCTAAGCGGGAATCTCCTCGGCAAACTCTACATGAGGGTCCTCCACTGGGGCTGCTGCTCTGGGCTGAGCCCTGTCCCGACCTCGGCCTCTAGCACGACCCCGGCCTCGTCCTCGGCCCCTCGACTGTTGATCGGAACCTGGGGAAGCACGCGTTCTCACCATTTGCGAGAGAATAGAATAGAACTCAATTAGTATTTATATCCAATCGCACGACAGAGAAGAATAGATGTGAAGTCATTCCTAACTTTGCAGCCTCTAGGGGATAAGTACAAACGTCTCCGTACCGATCCCTCAGACTCTACCAAGTTTGTCCGTGAATTGTGAGACCTAAGCAACCTAGTGCTCTGATACCAACTTGTCACGGCCCGAAATCCCACTGTCGGGACCGTGATGGCGTCTAAGATTGAACCCATTAGACAAGCCGACGTTTCGGTTAAAATACTTATTTCCTTATTATTGACATTTAAAAGAAAGGTAATGAACATGAACAAAAAGAATAAATAGTACGAAAGCTAAGAAATCCAACAACTTAAGTAAGTAATATTACAAAATCCTTACATAAACCCCCAAAACTGGTAACACAATTTCACGGACGATCTAAGATAACTAAAAATAAAGGTCTGAAATGAACAAGTGCCACTGTTTTAGAAATACAAGAAAAGACAGAAAAAGGAAAGAGATAGGAGGTCACGCCAAGGCCTGCGGACGCCTACAGAACTACCTCAGTGTCGGTTGTAGACTGAAGGATACTCCCTCGATCAGTGTCTACCGGGACAGGTACTGTAATCTGCACAACATAAAGAAGTGCAGGTGTATCATCAGTACAACCGACCCCATGTACTGAGTATGTGCCGAGCCTAACCTCGGCGAAGTAGTGAAGAGGCTAGGTTACGACAATTAACAAACACATGTGCAATTCAATAATATATAACAGAGTAGTGACAGGAAGTAAACAATTAAGCACAAAAGAACGTGGGAAAACATACTGGGGAACCAGGGGAAAACAATACTGAATAACGGAGCAAGGCAACAATATAAACAAATAAGTATCAACAGGAAACAACAACACAGAGCAAACAAGTACACGACATCACCCTTCGTGCTTTACTCTCATCCTCACCAAAAAAAGTGCACGATATCACTCTTCGTGCTTTTACTCTCATCCTCACAATACAAAGAATAAATAAAAGGGCACGACATTATCCTTCGTGCTTTTAAATATAAAAACATTGCACGGTATCACCCTTCGTGCTTTTACTCTCGTCCTCACAATGCAATAAATGAATACACGACATCACCCTTCGTGCTTTACACTCTTCCTCACCCAAAAAATATCAAGAACAACAGTTTGGAAAGCTAAATCAACAATATGAATCATAAACCACAACATCCCGGCAAGGGAACAACAACAGAAAATAATACCGTCCCGACAAGGGACCCAACTATAACCAATCTCACTCAAGTGTATAACTTAACAAAATAATCCTTAACCGAACAAATAAATCCACAATGTTCACAACCAAAAATTTCAATCAATTAATTAACCTCCAAATTGGAATTTACTTCATAACACAGTGAATATCGAAGAAAAACACATATATCATGGAAATCGACTCACGGGCATGCTAGACAACAACATATAGGTACTCGTCACCTCACCTATACGTTGAACATGGAATAAACACATAGAAAATAAGACTCAACACCTATTCCCTCAAGCTAAGGTTAGGCCAAACACTTACCTCGACTCCAAGGGTCCAAATCAAGCCTTTAGCACTGCTTTTCCTTTCAAACCTGACTCCAAATCAATCGTATCTAGACATAATTGACTCAATAACATCAATCAATACTAAAATATTCAATTTCAATGCTTAATTATAGATTTTCCAACATTCTTCCCAAAAATCTAAAAATCGACCCCGGGCCCGCTTGGTCAAAACACGAGGTTCAGACCAAACCTCGATCACCCATTCCCCCATGAGCTCGAATATATAATTTATTTTGAAATCCGACCCCAAATGAGGTCAAATTCCCAAATAATCAAAAAGCCATAACTCTACCTAAAATACCTAATTTTCTACCTTTAATTCCATGTTTTAGGCCTAAAATCTAATGGGTGTTAAGAAAAATGGAAGGAAACAAGTCAAAGATCACTTACCTAAGATGTTATGGTGAGGAAATACTTCAAAAAATGCCTAAGAGCTTTGGAGAAGAAGAGGTTTATGAAAAATGGCCAAATTCCCGTATAAGTGTTTTGTTTTTAGACTTAAAAATAACTGGGTGATCTTACTCAGTGCGTTCGCGGCACGTGCTCCGCGTTCGCACAAGTTATCCTAGCCTACCCTCCGCGATCGCGCCCCAACTGGTGCATTCGCACAGGCTTCGCACCACCCAGCCCCCCCAGACCTCTTAACCTTGTGCGTTCGCGACTGGCTGATGCGTTCGCATAGGGTCTTCTCCCTATAGGTGCGCGTTCACACCCATGGGGGTTGCGTTCGCATAGAGTATAGTTTACCCAGACCCCTAGACCCCACACTACCCTGTGCGTTCGCACTCCCTTGAGTGCGTACGCATAGGGTAATTACCTGGGCACTAGCAACAACAACTAAACACCAGATTTTTAGCCTAAAAATCACCCCGACACCTATCCAAAACTCACTCGAGCCCTCGGGGCTCCAAATCACTTATGCACACAGCCTCAAAAATATCCTACGGACTTATTCGTATAATTAAACCACCAAAATAACATCAAAAACAACAAATTAAACCTCAAAATCAATGAAATACTTCAAAACTTCTTAAACTTTCAAATTTTGCATTTAAGGTCCGAATCACGTCAAACGAAGTCCGTTTATTACCAAACTTCACAGTTAACACATATAAATCATATCGAACCTGTACCGAGGTCCGCAACCATAATACGGGCCTGATATCACATGTTTCACATAGAATTTTATTTTCAAAAAACCTTTATATTTTTCAGAAAACAATTTTCTTAAAAATTCATTTCTCGGACTTGGGACCTCGGAATTCGATTCCGGGCATACGCCCAAGTCCCATATTTTCCTACGGACCTTTCGGGACCGTCAAATCACGGGTCCGGGTCCGTTTACAAAAAATGTTGACAAAAGTTAACTTTATGCAATTTTTAACACAAAAATTATTATTTTTATCAGTTTTCACATAACGGCTTTCCGGCTACCCGCCGGGCTGCACACGCAAATCAAGATGAGATATAAAGAGGTTTTCATGATCTTGGAACACAGAATTAGCTAAGAATACACGGGATGACCTTTTGGGTCATCACAATTTGTAGGGGAACAATTATTGGCTTCATCTGTGTTAAGCTTATATATATATATTTGGTTTTGGAGGTATCCATTTTAAAGGTATTTTAGTTCGTAGTATGGGTGTTGCTGTGGGGTTTGCTAAGTAGCAGTATTATGTGGCTTGTTGGACCGTAGTATTAACGCTAGCTAAACAGTTTGCATTTTCATATAAGTTCTTATTTCTAGTATTCCAAATGTTCCAAAGGCTTAATGCAAGAAAAGTCCTGGGATTAACTTTATTAGGAAGTTGCTTATTGTCATAATATATAAGAGGTTTGAGCCAATCTTTAGGATTAGTTACATGCGTTAGAGATGCTATAAAATTGTACACACCTATGTTGTCCCAGTATATTCTTTCCTTGAAGCATTCCAGAAAGATGTGCTAACTAGTTTCCTCACTGAAAACAAGTAGTGCACGTACTGTTAGTGATTATTTTGCGTGTTTGTAGATGTTGTAACATAGGTAATCTGTTGTGGCTAAGTAACCAAATAAAAGATTTAATTTTTGGGTGGATTGGTAACTCCCAAATCCATCTGAAGTCATAATTTAGAGCATGAGAGTCAATACTTTGTTGGCTAAGAATTCGATACATTGATTTTATTGTGAAGTTACCGTTACTAGTTAAGTCCCAGTATATTCTATCTAGCTTGTTGCTGCAGCAGGATATATATTGGTTAAAATTAAGTCCTTATGTTGTTTGATAAGTTAAACGGAATTAAAGTCCGTTGTTGGTGAGAATATCATCATGTTCACCTACCAGCCATCCAGCACCACGGCTCAGAACTGAAGCTGGGCAATATGTTGCACTTCCATATCTTGCAGCAACGATAAACCCTCCAGTAGACTGTCAAAAGAGATGAAATAAATGATACTTGTCTTTCAATGTGTTATTGTCAATTTCTTTTCGAAAAGAGGAAGGACCTCTTCAAAAAATAAAAGATTTTAATAGTAAAAATAAATTCAGAACAACACAATATAGCTAGGTTTTACTATGACATCATGGACCATGTAGCTTTAAGAGTGAGAAAAATAGAAGACCTATAATTTAATGGGTGCTGTTAGTATTGAGTTTTCTTATTATATTTTTTTGTTAAACATTGTCTTACCAGTTTTAGTTGTTTAATAGCCAAAGGAATCGCTGCCTTAAATTATTGGGTGCAGTGGTATTGGATGTAGTCGCGGGTCCAGAATTTTATATCATGGGTGCTGAAAGAAGATAAAACTAAACGAAAAAAGTGAACAAAAAAAGAATATATTAAAAAAAAAGAACAAACGAAGAAGACGAAAATTTTGTATTGGAAAAGATGAATAAGAATCAGGGAGAACGGATAAGAAAAATAAGAAGCTCTAAATTAAAACCAAGTAAAGTAAAAGTAAAAATCAGCATAGTAGAAAAGCCTATAAAAAAATACCTAAAAAAGAAGAAAGAGAAAGAAAAGAACTTTGTTATGGCAGTAAAAGTTGATATCGGGGAATCGAACTTGCTTGCTTGCCCTAACATATGAGGTTCAAATTAGGCTTCGAACCAAAAGTGTCAAGCTTGTAATTTTTTTAAAGGGTGCTAATAAATTAATTTATAGATATATAATAAATTTCTAGCATATACCAATCGCGTCGAGGTTAACAGGTGCTCGAGCAACCGAAATATTTCGTGTAGATCCGCCCCGGATTGGGCGTACACATGGCGTACATCGGTAATTGAATTGAACAATACTTGACCAAAATTCACGGGAGGGCATCTCCACCCCTCCCCCCTTCCAACAATCATAATAATGTTTCACCTTTTTTTTAAAGCAAAAATCTCACGTATTTACTTGAAAAGTCTATTATGCCCTTGATATTATATAAACCTTCATTTTTATGTAATACCTTCCATATTATACACTACTATATAATATATTTTTACTTATGCACTTCATTTATAATAAAATAACTTAATATTATTTTTATAATATATTCGATATATTTTTTTTTACATATTAGTAGCGTTCTAAAACAACAATTTTTTTTGAATTTAATTGACTTCCGACCAACTTTGGTCGGTATGTCCTTCCGACCTTCAAAATACAATTGCACGTTAATAGTTGCATTTTAGACGGTTATTGGCTATTACCGACCAACTTTGGTCATTTGTTTTGAGGGTTTTTCTGAATTTCTAGTAGTGTAAAATTCCCCAAATAACCAATTGCGCGGGTAAGAAAATATTTCCAGCTAAATTCGCATATAGAGTTACCTAGGAATTTTCCTTCAAATTAACATATGACATTTTTCTCATTTTCTTTGTTTGTTTACGTACGAATTTTCTCACAGAAATGTACTTGCCGATATATTTCTCTACTAATATATATTAAGGTTACTGACAAATTTTAATAACGCTACTAATTTATCTTGAAAATTAATGCTAAGAAAAAATTAAATGTAAGAATATATTATAAAAACAATAAATAAAATAAAATAGATTTATTTTATTTATAAATAAAATACATAGGTAAAAATATACTATATAATATATATNACAATAATGACATTTGTCGATATGCTACCGCCTGTTTACTAAGATCATCATAGATTATTAATGCGTGCATTCCATTATCGCGGAAATATTCCCCCATGGCACACCCAGAATATGGGGCCAAAAATTGTAGAGGAGCAGGATCCGAAGCGGTGGCTGCTACAAGAATAGAATATTCCAAAGCATTCGCTTCTGAAAGAATTTGAACTAATTGTGCCACAGTTGAGCGTTTCTGTCCAATCGCTACATAATATAGAAGGTATTACATAAAAATGAAGGTTTATACAATATCAAGGGCATAATAGACTTTTCAAGTAAAAATGTGACTTTTCTAATAACTCGAGCAAAGTAAAATGATTTTTATGTAACAAAAGAAAAAGAAAGAAAAGTAACTTTTGAGTAATGAACACAAAGTTAAATGATTTGTACGTAACAAAAAAAAAAAGTAACTTTTGGGTAACAAGCCCAAAAGTTCACTGACCATGGATATAATTAACCAAACTATAATGTATTCTGCTTGAAATAGAAGCATAAAATAGAAGCATATCATCTTATGACAGCACCAGACAATGTACATTAAACTAATCAATTAAGGCATCAAATAATAGCAACCAAGTCCCGTATTTCATCAGTAAGTTGAATTAAGTAATATGGCATATATATCTGGGTTGAATTTTTACCCTTTTACTAAAATAACTGCTCTCAGTAATCAGAATAGTTCTCAACAACAGTATGGGATTAGAGTAATCAAATGTCATATTTCCTTTCCTTTCTTCGTTCGAGTATTTTGACAAATTTCTAAATATCAGTGTGTCGTACTGAAGGAAAGTAGTTGGAGAAACCATAAGGGAGAGAGTAGAATTCTTCACTCCTCGAATCTCGGCCGTAGTACTTGAACTTAGCCCACCAATGCCTTCCACTGTCTTTCCTAGTTAAGGGATGCCTGCGCGCTAGAGTGATGTCTAAGAAGTAAGCTGTAATTCCTGTCACTGCAGCGGGGGAAGTGAAGATCACATGCATAATTTGGTCAAACTGCACATAGGATAAAGACTAAATAAGTTTTTATTCAATTATTCAATGCCAAAAGTGCCTGTTGTATCAAACTGAAATGCTGATAAAGGAGAGATTAATGACTTTGATAAATGTACTAACCGTTGTAGAGCCAGATTGGACAGGACAACGACCAGTGGTTATGACATAACCATTGAAGTATTGTGGCACAGAAAGGCCCATATAGATTGAGAAACCTAAAATGAACTTAGTCCTGTAGCTGTTCAGGTTCCAGAACTGTAGTAAACCAAAACCAGCAGCAGCTGCCTCATCCAATCAAACATTAACATAAGTGATCAAAGACTATATATAGGGAATAGGAGCATTTTGTCAGGCATGCAAAAATTGCTTATTTTTTTCCAGTTAAGAGAACCGGACAATTTCAAAGTTAGTAGCAGAATGGAAAGCAGAAATTGTATTTTTTTAACATGAGAAAATCACATACACATAATGGCAAACAAGACGCAATATAAAGCTCCAATAATCGGTAGAGGTATTGAAGCAAAAATAGCTCCAAATTTTCTTGTTTTTGGTCAAACAGAGGGCATCCATTACTTATTTATGATAAGTTTACGATCAGCTATATAATACAATGAATTTGATCTTTGTAGAGAATATCTCACCTAACACAGAAAAGAAAAGCATAAATGCTGCAGAGATTTGAATTACCCTTCTGCTTCCAACTCGTGTCAATGCCAAAAGACCTACATTTTCACTTCACAGTTCATAAGAGAAAAGCATTAGAACGTATGGTCAGGTTTCAAAAAGGTATCTGCAGATGCATTTTTTGGAGAGATGGTTGCCATGTTGATATCCAGAGACTACTACATTATTCGAAAACATTAACTATTTAGAGTATAATACTCCTCACATCTTAGCCTTGATTGTGCCCTTGATTTTAAAAGTAGCATGATATATTGAACAAACTAAATAGCCTACTTTAAGCATTTCTAAGGTAGATAGATGTATTACACTGATACGGTAGCTCCACTGCCGGTTCCCCATAAACCATTGAGCAACATACCTAACCCCTGGACACCAACAAAAAAGAAATTTGAGTTTCAACATAGAAATATAGATTGAGAGAGAGGACCCGTGTTGGTGAGAATACCGTCATTGTAAGTTTACCTACCAGCCATCCAGTACCACGGCTCAGAACTGAAGCTGCGCAATATGTTGCACTTCCATATCTTGCAGCAGCAATAAATCCTCCAGTAGACTGTCAAAAGAGATACGAAAACTGTTTTTCAGAAGGAAAATGTTAACATACATGACGATGTTCAGCCTTAAAAATTTACAATACTCAAAACCTAAATAAATTCAACTAGAATCATGCATCTCACAACATAGTCATAAATCAGTAGTTGAAACTGGATAAGATGTTGAGTTTTCATAAGTTTTACTAGTGAGAGGAAAAACCGAATCAAGTCAGCAACTACATCAAATAATATTAGCCTAAACATTTGCAACTGGATATACACCTCAACGAGAGAAACAAAAGCTGCAGCCAACATCAGAAAGACTTCTCCAGCATCAACATTGGGAGTACCCCATTGCAATTGGTAAGGAAATCTTATCCTGCATTTCCAGAAAACAAGAGTTCTTGAGAGCAAAACCTATATAAACATTGGAAATTAGATCCGATATTCTTTAACTGCCTGACATTGTCACTGTATGATAGAGAAGCAATGTGAAAACTTTGAGACAGATGTTCGCAATAAAGTAACAGGTTGACAGAGTTGGTTGATATCGGACTACATCAGTACTACAATCAAGCCTACTTATTTGCTCTCATAATTATTACAGTATCAATTAGCTGATGCAAATAAAAATGAAGTTAATTAGATGAAACTATGTTTTGGCATGACTATTGCTACAAGGGGACTATTTGTTAGGTACTGCGGCCATTTTGCCTTTTTTTGGAAGTTAAAAATAATAATCTGTTCAGAACATGTAGTAATCTTTTAGAGGTGTGGACTTGCTAATTCCAATTCAACTGAAGCAGATAATTCGTACAGAAATATAATTACTTTAACGTGTAATTTGTACCAAAATGCTACTGTTAACGACAAGTATAAGAGATTTTGATCATAAAATATCCATCATGCTTAATGAATAAATAGAGAAGTGACAATATTATGTATAAGTGAGAATATTAGTGTGAACGCACCATGAAGCTCCACTAACGAGCCCCGAGCGATCAACTCTGCAACTGAATTGAGTCTGCAGGGGTCTGTTCTTGTATGCACCCGCTGCTGTGAGAAGGGCTACAAATGCCCACACTATTCCAACTGATAACAGGACAACGAATCACTCAAATAATGGTTGCTTCAATTTCCAAATATGAGGTATGCACGAACATTCGTTAAACACACATTAAAAGACCAAAATAGAAAAACCAATATCAGCACAAATTGATCTCTATATCATTCTTTTGCTGCTTAATCCTTATCAGAGAATCATAAGTTACCCTGCTATCACTTTTTATTTGATTTCCTTTTTATTCTCGTATCTCGTTATGTAACTTTCCCATTAAAAGGTAGTAGTAAAACACAAACGAATACAATAAAGAAAATAAGGCTTTCCTATCATGTTATTGTCATTCAAAGGGTGAAAGATAATTTATATCAGGTCTCAGTGATTACTAACATTAATAGCTGCTGGTATATAATACATGCATCTCAAGACCAAACCCAATGTAAAAATTAAGAATAAGGCTTACTTGTGATAGCAATATAAGTAGAATCAACTCTGGAAGTCCAATTTCAACACATTCTGGCAGCTGCCATCACCGATCAACATAAAAAAAAAATATTAACTCAGTAAACCAATATTGTTAAAAGGCAAACAAAAAGATGTTGCAATATGGAAGTAAAGATATATGTTTTAAGGCCAACTTCAGGTTTCTGTATGTAGCTCGTTCGAAGAAGAGATAAACTGATTTATCAAAGTGAATTTCTTTAAGCACTCTAAAGTAATGAGACTCTAACTTTTCGAATTGTTCCTCAAATCAGTTAGAAGCTGCATTGGACAACCTTCATATATAGTTCTGAAAGCCAGAATTCTTACAAGTGGAAAACCTTGCTGATAAAGCCCAATACCAAGAAGCAACACCAATGGAGCCATGAAAAGCGGACACAGGAACCTACATACATTGTCAAACAACTCAAATCAAACCAGAATAAATTGTAGTAATATAATGATGCAAAGAACATAATTCTGGAAAAATGAGAACCTTGTAACAATTCTCCAAACTAAAAGCCAGCTAATATGGGAAGAACGGACGCAATCATCAGAGCTCCCTGCATTCCTCCCATTGAATGCTTAAACCTCTGAAGAAAATGACGCGAAGCAAATGATGCTATGATCAGCTTAGGCAAGAATTAATGCAGAAAACACAAAATGAAGAAAGAAATTAGAGGACTCTAACCTCACGAGGGTCAAGGTATGTATTGTATCTATAGGATAATGCAATAAAAACGGCTGGAGTTATGAATCTGAATGATCCACCTATCACCACTGGAAGTCGGGTACCAAACCAAGATTGCAAAAGACTATTCAACCCAGAAACAAATAGCAAAGTTTGTATCACTTGAGCTTTTTCCAACTGAAAGACATAAACTGTATACTAATTCCCTCAACTTTCATTAGTCAAATAAAATAGGACACGTAACACTTACAATTGATTACAAAGATACAACAACAACTACTACTACTATTATGCATCATCAATCCCATGTACTGTATTGAAACAGGGCTATTTAACAGAATTGTTTAGTGATAAAGGTAAACAGGCATATATGAAAATCAGGCAGGAGCCCCAAAGCCTCCTTCTCCAAAGCGAACCGTCAATTTGATACATGGAGGAGAAGAAGTAAATGGAATAGTTTGCCAATTATCATCAAATGTTCCAATTACCCACAGGAAGCGGGCTCGAGAAGATCTAACCGAAGATGAAATAACCTTTGACGACGCAGGTTTCAGTGGACTAATGCTTCCCCATAATGATGCCCTAGTAATATCCCTACTCATTCACGACACTAACGTTAAAATAGTATTGATTGATCCAGGTAGTTCAGTTAATATCATCTTGTTAAGAGTCATGGAAGAAATGCTCATGGGAAATCAGGTGATCCCAAAGGCACGAGCCATATCAGGGTTTGATAACTCTACGGTGATAACCAAAGGAGAAATCGAACTTAGCACTTACGCTGAGGGAGTAACTAAGAACACCAAATTCCAAGTCATTGATACTGACATGGCTTACAATGTGACTATGGGAAGGCCTTGGATCCACGACATGAAAGCAGTACCGTCCACCTTACATTAGGTAATCAAGTTCCCCTCCGAATGGGGAATCAGGAAAATTAGAGGTGATCAACAGACCTCCAGAAATATAAATTATGTGACACTTTATAACAAAAAAGGGACGGAAGAACCAGAGTATTGAGAAATCTTTCAAGTAGATGTCACCGGCCAAACAGGTACGGAAAAAACTACTAACCAAATAGGTACGAAAGTAGTAAATCTTCAAACAGGTACGGGAAGAGATACCCACGAGAATGTGGATCCGGTCACCATGGGAGATGCGTCGGACCATATAGATGTGGACTCTAGACCGGACGTCATTCATGAACCGGAAGAAGACGAACACATCAAAACAACTACGGAAGAACTCGAAGCTGTTCCATTGTTCGAACAAAAATCTGAACAGAAGGTGTATGTAGGCACGAGGCTGAGTCCCGATCGAAAAGGTAAGTTAATTGATTATTTAAAAGCTAACGCAGATTGCTTTTCGTGGTCCCACTCAGATATGACAGGTATTCCACCCGAAGTCATGACTTATAAACTAAATGAAGATCCATCATTCGTACCTGTTAAGCAGAAGGAAAGAAAGCAAGGACCATTCAAGAATCAAATAATTACGAAGAGGTACAAAAAATCTTGAAAATTGGTTCAATACGAGAGGTAACGTACCCTAACTGGCTAGCTAACACTGGGGTGATACCTAAAAAGAATGGAAAATGGAGGGTATGTGTAGATTATACTGATTTAAATAAAGCATGCCCCAAAGATTCGTTCCAATTACCGCATATTAAGGGTGGCAGGGGGGTCGGGCCCGCGGGCCAAACGGAAGCGGGCCGACCCACGGGGGGTCCGGGCTTGGGGGACTTTAGGCCTATGGGGGGCCGGGTCTTCAATTTGGACGCGTGAGCCCGGGTCCGTTTAGCCCGGGCTCGGCAGGCGAGCCTGGGCTGGGCCAAGCGGGCCCAACGGTCAAAATTCAAAAAAAAAAAAAAATTTAAAAAAAATGGCCAACGACCAGATTTTTAAAAACTAGCCGTTTAAGCCTCAAAAGAGCCGTTTGGCATGTTTAAAAAATAGCCAAATGGCCCCCAAACTTTGTTTTAACCCCAAACTTTTTATAATTATACTTTTTTCCTTTTCTCAACTATAAATATCCCCTCATTCTTTCATTTTTACTCACAAAATCATCAATCTCTCTCTAATTTTCTTCTATTATTGCTTACTTTATTATTGCAAATTATGAAAAATTGTGAAGTTGGCGAATTGAAGTATACAAGTCTTCAACATTATACAATTTTCAAGAAGTTGTTCGTCAATTCGGTAAACTCGTTCCAACTCTTAAGTTTTGTTTGTTTAATTTGTTTTCCTTATAATTAATATGGACTTTTCTTTTGAAAAAAATATTTGGTGGTAAGGGTAAATCTAAAATTGGTGAATCTAGTAGGCAAGCTACTACTACTCCCCCGTTTCCCCGACGTAGACATGTTACCCGTCCTCCCCCACCTATTATTCTTGATAGTGATAACCCGTGTTTTCAATTTACCGATAGTCAATTTATACATGATCTTACACCAGGTTCACAATTAAATGATGAACATATGAATTCTCTTTATGGTAATCCACCTATCTATGAAAATAATGAGGAAAATGATGATTTAGATGAAACTCAACCCAATTTAGATGATACACTTACCATTTAATCGTCGATGATGGTTTGAAAACTTTAAATGCTGAAATTGCAAAGGTTAAATTTGCTCTTCATTGGCTTTTTTATGCAAACCGTAGAAGTAGAGTGAGAGAATATTATAAAAAATGTGATGAATTTGGCCTTAGGGAAAGAAAGGTTCCTAAACCTTGTCCGACTAGATGGAATTACTTGTATGAAAGTTTAGTTGTTGCATATGAATATAGAAACCCAATAAGCGCAGCGTATAATGCTCGTGTTGGCGGTGGTGATGATGATGATGATGATCACCTTACAAATCAGGATTGGGCTAATGTTAAAATTCTCCTAGATTTTTTTAGAACATTTTCTCGTTGCTACAAATAAATTATCTGGGCAATATTATGCTACTATTTCTAACTGTTTAGTTTATATTTCAGCACTTGTAGATTTATTTACTCAATTTTCAGAGAGTGGGGTAGTTTACCAAAATGCTATTGATGATATGAAAATTAAGTTAAAAAAATATTTTTTCCCTATCTCCCCTCTTTATGGTATTGCAGCCATGTTAAATTCTACCATGAAATTAGGAGGTCCTCACTATTGGTATAGTACTATTTATAATGCTTTATCTCTTTCACATGAGGAATTTGCTACACTTAAAGATGAAAAAGAATCAATTAAAATAAATGCTCAAACAATTTATAATGCTTATCAAGTAGCATTAGATCATGCTAGACCAAATATTCCAACTCCTACCTCGTCTAGCTCGCAGGTTCCTAAAAGAGTTGCGGGGCTAAAAGCACTTAGTTCTTGGACGGGGTTCAAGGGTTCTCAAGGTGATAATATTGGTGATTGTTCACAACTAAATGAGCTTCAAGTTTATTTGTCGCAGGGACTTGAATCAGAGAATCCAGACGGCACCTTCAATGTTTTGGAATGGTGGAAGGACAAAGAAAAACACTTTCCGGTTCTTTCAAGGATGGCTCGAGATATTTTAAGTATTCAAGCTTCAACAGTGGCATCGGAGAGCGCTTTCAGCCAAGCGAGACTTCAAATCGGTGATCATAGAGCGTCTATGAGGGAGAGCTTAGAAAAATCAGTACTCTTCAGAGATTGGATCCGGTCGGAAAGAAGAAATTTTGGACTTGCTGAATCACAACTGGATATAGACGAAGCTTATGAAGAAATTCTAGCGGAACTTGCGGAGGATGTTGCTTCGCCCAGAAGCGGTGATGAACAAGCTTCTTCTTCGCCACCACCAACGGAAATTCCTCCCAACCTTGAAGGATTTATGAAATTTGTTAGAGATAATATGTAGATTAATATGTAACTTGTATTTTGGCACATCTTGATTAGTTTTTTTCCCTTTTAATGGTGGTATTAGTACCTTAGCTGTGCTCATTCCATTGGGGGGAGGAAGACTAAGAAAGATATTGTCAATTTTTTAAATGTCGTATTAATAAAAATTATAAGACATTTCCTTGAATATTTGTGTTTAAACTTGAATTACAATACATAAGTCATAATTATATAATATAATTTACAATAAATTATCTTATATAATATAATATAATTACATAACAAAAATTTTGTAACTCTAGAATGACATTTATATAATATAATATACAATAAGTGCAAGTTTGAATATCTCTTTACTATTTTTTGTGTTTAAACTTGAATTACAAGACATAAGTCATAATTATATAATATAAGTTACAATAAATTACCTTAGATAATATAATATAAATACATTAAAAAAAATTAAATAGCGAACGACTGTATTTCAAAAACTAGCCGTTTGGCATGTTTAAAAAATAGCCATTTGGCCCCAAACTTTGTTTAACCCCAAACTTTTTATAATTACATTTTTTTCCTATTCTCAACTATAAATACCCCCTCATTCTTTCATTTTTACTCACAAAATCATCAATCTCTCTCTA
>ML255973.1:18075-30493 GCA_005239495.1 Nicotiana undulata | reverse complement strand
AAGAGTTGTCTTAGGCGTTCTCAAGACATTCGTAATGTTATAGTTTCTTAATTTAATTTGAAGTACTATTAATTTATTATGCAATATTAGTGCAAGTTTGAAGTACTATTATTATTAATTTGAAGAAACTTACTATTTTTTGTGTTTAAATATGAATTACAATATTTATATCACAAAGATTTACAAGAAATTGCCTTACATAAAAAAAATTAAAAAAAATAGCCCGGACCGTTTGGCCCGCGGGCCCGGCCTGCATAGCCCCGCCCACATAGCCCGGGCCCGCATAGCCCGAGCCCGCATAGCCCGGGCCCGCATAGACCGGGCCCATATGGGCTTAGGCCCGTAGGGCCGGTTCCACCCATATAGCCCGTTTGTCTCGGGCCCGTTTAGCCCGGCCCCCGCATAGCCCAGGCTCGTTTAGCTCGGCTCACTTGGCCCATTTGGCCCGGGCCCGGCCTGTTAGCCACCCTTACCGCATATAGATCAAATGATTGATACTACCGCATGCCACGGATTATTAAGCTTTCTAGATGCATATTCTGGTTATAATCAGATTAAAATGGATCCCTCAGATAAGGAAAAAACCTCCTTCATTACGAACATGGGGACTTACTGCTATAAAGTCATGCCTTTTGGTTTAAAAAATGCTGGAGCAACCTATCAAATGTTAGTGACTAAAATCTTCCAAGAACATCTCGAAAAAGCGATGGAAGTTTACATTGATGATATGTTGGTAAAATCAACACGGGCGGAAGACCACTTCCAGCACCTCTCTATTACTTTTGACATTTTACGCAGGTATAACATGAAGTTGAATCCAGAAAAAATGCACTTTTGGAGTACAATCAGGTAAATTTTTGGGTTTCCTTGTATCAAACAGAGGAATGGAGGTAAATCCCGCTCAAATTAAAGCTATAGAAGAAATACCTGAAATATTAACAAACAAAAAAGAAGTTCAAAGACTGACAAGAAGAATAGCGACTTTGGAAAGATTTATTTCCAGGTCCTCCGAAAAAAGTTTTAAAATTCTTTTCAATTCTCAAAAAGCAAAGTCAGTTCAAATGGACTGAAGAATGTCAGCAAGCCCTCAGGAATTTGAAGGACTATCTATCAAAACCTCCGCTTCTGTCAAAACCAAAAGAAGGGGAAAGATTGTCTCAGAAATTGCTGTAAGTGCGGTACTAGTAAGAGAAGACAAAGGTAAGCAATCACCTATTTATTACGTAAGTAAAACTTTACTAGATGCTGAAACCAGATATCCACATCCAGAAAAGTTAGCTTTAGCTTTAATAATGACATCTAAAAAATTACGACCTATTTTCAATGTCATCCAATCACTGTTGTGACTTCTTATCCTTTAAGTAATATATTACATAAGCAAGAACTGTCAGTAAGATTAGCCAAGTGGGCCATAGAATTAAGTGATCATGAAATAATATATCATCTTAGGACTGCAATTAAGTCACAAATATTAGCTGATTTTGTTGCCGACTTTAGTAATAACATTGTTCCTGAAGTAGAAAAGGAGTTACAACTCTTTAACGGTGCTAATCCGGGTCTATGGACCCTATTTACGGATGGCTCTTCCAATATAAAAGGTGCCGGTTTAGGCATAGTCTTAATATCACCCACGGGTGAAAAGACACGACAAGCTATTAAATGTTATCCTATAACTAACAATGAAGCAGAGTACGAAGCTGTCATTGTAGGCCTAGAACTGGCACGAGAACTCTCAATTGAGAAAATCATAATCAACAATGATTCCCAACTTGTAGTAAATCAAATGCAGGGGACTTACATCGCTCGAGAGACTCGGATGCAATAATATCTAGAAAGGGCACGAAAGCTTGTAAGAAAATTCAAAACATGGAAGGTAATACAAATACCTAGAGAGGAAAATGCAGAAGCAGATGCATTAGCAAACCTCGCAGCAGTTACAGAAGTAACAAATAAAGATAACACAATTGTCGTTCATCTCTTTCATTTAGCAACCGACAAGGACAGAAATGAGGTAACTTTCAACAGTTTAACTTGGGATTGGAGAAACGAAATTCTATATTTTTTGCAGAATGGTACCATACCTGAAGATAAGAAAGCAGCTCAAGCACTTCGCTGCAAAGCTGCACCGTACTGTCTCATTCACAAATCATTGTATCGCAAGATGTTCGGAGGACCCCTAGCTAAATTCCTCGGACCTGATAAGAGAAGTCCATGAAGGACACTATGGAAATCATTCGGGAGCAATATCCTTGGTAAAAACCCTAATCAGAGCCAGGTATTATTGGCCTAAGATGGAAGAGGATGCCGAAAACTTTGTATCCAAATGCGACAGGTGCCAGAGGTTCGCCAATAATATGCATCGAACAACAAAACTATTTCATCCAATCATATCCCCATGGCCCTTCATGAAATGGGGTATGGATATAGTGGGACCTCTTCCCCTAGCTAAAGAACAGGTTTGATTTCTGCTCGTGCTTACCGATTATTTCACAAAATGGGTAGAAGAAGAAGCATTCAAACATGTGCGGGAAAAGAAAGTTAAAAGCTTCTTATGGCGAAACATAATATGCCGCTTTGGGATACCAAAGGAGATCGTGTGTGATAACGACACACAATTTATAGGCTCTCAAATCACAGAATTTTTTGAAAGCTGGTAAATTAAACGGATTACCTCAACGCCATATCATCCCGTGGCTAACGGACAAGCTGAGTCAACGAATAAAATCATCAACAACAATATAAAGAAGCGGTTAGAGAAAGCCAAAGGAAATTGGCTTGATGAATTACCCGCGGTATTATGGGCATACAGAACAACATCAAAAACGGCTACGGGAGAGACTCCTTTTGCACTTGTTTATGGCTCAGAAGCCTTAATACCCGTGGAAATTGGCGAACCAAGCATAAGGGTTATAATAGCTACGGAAGAAACAAACGGTGATGAACTGAGGACCAATCTGGACCTGCTCGAACCACGAAGGGAAGAAGCATTAATACAGATGGCATCTCAAAAGCAAATCATAGAGCGATACTATAACCATAAAGCTCATCTTAGATACTTCAAGATTGGGGACTTCGTACTCAAAAAAGTCTTTCAAACGACAAAAGAAGCGGGCGCAGGAAAGCTAAGTCCAAATTGGGAAGGACCTTATAAAGTCTGAGGCATAGCTGGGAAAGGCGCTTACGAACAGGAAGCCATGGACAGCAGAATCCTACCAACAAGTTGGAACGCCATCCACTTGAATAAGCACTACTTCTAAGGAAAAGAAGTACCCCCGATCAGGTATCGCATGTTCGATTTTATTTTGAACATTTAAAATTTTACTAACTTTTTTAGATGATAGGCACAAAGCTAACCCATCACCAGATCATGATATTTGACCTGCAAAGACGCGAGGAAATAACACAATTACCGGTCTAGGGTTACACTTTCTGATGGACGTTTTAAAGGGTTAAGCAGTCATCGTCTAAAAAACTATATACCTTCGAGTCCCGCACGTTTTTCCTTTTCAGGAAAAGGACCACAAGGAAGGAATAATCAAGTGCTCGAGATTTAATTCTTCAAAGCTCAAACACTTGGGGGACTATACAATATGGAAGGCTAAGACGAAGCAAAGAAGACTATTAGAAAGTCAAAGCTCGAGCCTGAAGATCCACCTACCCAACAAGTCAAGTGATATGAGCAAAATAGAAGAAACTGAAGACTACTGAAGACTCAAAGTTCAAAGCCTAATCAAAAAACCTTCGAACATGTTCGGGTTAAAAGGCAAAACATTGACTATGAAGAAGAAATACACATCTTTGAACTTATTCAAAACTGTTGTAGAAAAAACAGTTAAGGGTAAAAAATAATCACCATTGTATTCATTCAAAAACAATTGTGATTTAAAACAGTTACGAAATCTTTGTATTCATATAGAAAGTTGTTATCAAATAAAATAGTTACGAATGAAAGATCAAAATCCTTGTATATGTTCAGAAAATTGTTATCAAATAAAACAGTTACGGATGAAAAAGCATTTCTCTCGTCTTATTTGTTGTCAACAAAAACAGTCACAGGCAGAAGTCCCCAATCATTATGAAAACTATTACTAATGAAAAACAGTTATTTCCTTGTATTATTTCGAATTTTTTTTACCTATGAAAAATAGTTACGAAATACAAATGTATATCAAATCTGTTAAATAAAAACAGTTGCAACATGAGTTTTAGACGATAATCGGAACACATGTAAAATGTCGTGGAAGTTCAAACAAAAAACTTTCCTCAGAAGCATTCTTAAACATGTGAGAAATTCCTATCACTCTATTGCATTACTATGAAGTTGAGATGTCTTCTTCATTAAATATCAATCAAAAAGGGCCCTTTTTCACAAACAAAGCCTACTACAAACAAGGCTCACATTTTATACAACACCGTGCCTACTATGAAAAGGTACGAGTGATTTCAGCATTTTCATGCAAAATTTCAAAGGTAAAACAAAAACCTCAAAAAACAAAACATGCAAAAGACTTAGGAGTAAAACAAAAGCTCAAAACAAAAAGTCATACTTTGCATATATTCAAAAACGAGCGGCTAAGTAAGAACTAAGTACTAACTAGTACTTAGCCGCATATAGTTTTTACATTAAAATGCCCCTAAGTTGTCAGTTGGGAACTTTAGAAAGATTCAAATTTACCCCCGATGGAGCTGGGGGTAACCACCAATCAAATAAAAAAAAAGGATAGATCTTAATCTTCTTTAAGAGAGGGATCAACTTCTTCACTGGCAGCAGAGGCAGGAGCAGCTTGGGACGAAGAGTCTTGTGCAGGATGGGGTTCACCTTCAGGCGAAGAGACATTCTGACCTTGTTGAGCCTTTTCCATGGCTTCTTTAGCTTTAGTAATTTCAGCATCAAGGTAGAAATCTTCCTTATTCATCTCCGTCAATGTATCAAAGCGAGAAGTCATGTATGCCCAACTTACATCGACTGCATCCGCCTCTTCAAGATCTTCATAATCTTTCGCCCATACCTGAAGCTCAGCTCTTAGATGGTCCTTTTCAGCCTCAACAACTTCATGGGCAACCCTCAAAGGCACAATAGACTCCTCCAGAGATTGGATTTTTTCCAGAGCAATGCGAAGATACTTTTGAGTTTGGGTGAGTGATTGCACAAGCTCGCCAGAATATTCCTCCTTCCGCTCCAACAAAGCTTTAAAATTTCTAGCTTCTTCTGAGGCTCGGGACAACTGCTCAGCAAATGTAGATTCGAGGATACTCTTGTCCTTATCAGCCTGATTGGAAGAAGCCTTCTCCACCGCCAGTTCTGCTGCCATGAGTCTCATCTGCCGCTTCAAGGTACTCCGTTCCTCTTCTAAGGCATCCATGTCGATCCTAAGGATTTCATATTGCCCATTCCAATTCCCAGCTTTAGCATGCCACTCCTTTAACTCTTGCTCCGTGTTAGAAGTCCTCTTCATAAGCTCTATGCCTATGACATTGGTCTACAAAAAAAGAAATCAATTAGATATGATACGATAGATTTTAGATACAAAAATAAGAAGAGAGCAAAAGGCATGTTACCTTCAAAGAAGAACGAACAACTTCATTATCCCATGTAAGGGCACTATGGACGTCAAGTTTAGTCCTCTCTGTTGGACCAATCAAAGCTTCGGCCACAATTCAGGTTGTCTAGATTTCTTAAAGAGGCTTCCATCAGCCGGAACTTCAATCAACACTTGCCTCATCTCCCTGCTGGAAGACCCTACCTCTGTAACTGGAGGTGCGGAAGCAGGCTGAGATAGAGAAGCCACGGGAAGTGAAGTTTGGGGAGCAGAAGAAATATCAGGCACAGAAGCTTGATAAGATGAAGAAGCCACGGGCAAAGCGACAATAGGAGCGGAAACAACTAAAGGAGCAGAGGAAATAATAGGAACAAACTCTCTAAAAAGAGCAGGAAAAACAGCCAGAGGAACTTCGTCAATAGCGAAGCCAAAGCCTTCGCGGAAGAGATGATCCACGGAATCATGTGCAGGAAAAGAAGAAGCATCTCCGGGTGTAGAAGGTCTGACTTTAGACACGGAAGGTACATCTACGAGTGCAGACTCATCGTCCGAAATCACCCTTCTTCTTCGTGATCTGTGCACCAAAGAACCCTCATCTTCATCCTCTACTTCAACGGATCGAGACTCATCAACTTTCCTCTTCGAGGAAGAAGCACTAGAAATAATTCTTTGGGCATGAGCCAAAGACATTTTCGGAATAGAGGCAGCAGACACCCCACGAACAGAAAACCCTGTCAAAGGGAAAAAAGTTAAACGACAAAGAGAAAAAAGCTCGAGTAAGGAAAAAAGCGAAAACAAAAGCTTCACTTACTATTGAATTTCAGGGAAATGATGCCATGAAGTGGTTGGTGTTGAATTGGAGTGGAGTTGAGCACAAAGTGGTGAAAAAATGCACAAAACCTCAAGTGATTCCGCACCTGCGGACTCTGGGCCGCTGGTGCGACATCGTACTTGCGGAGGATGGAACGTACCTGCGAAGAAGAGCCAAACTATACAAAAACCGCACCTGCGAAGTTTGCCACACACCTGCGGAATCGCAGGCGCGACTTTTCGTCCGCACCTGCGTAGATTGCTCAAAATACCCAAAATCGCACCTGCGATGGAGAGTCCACTTCTACGGAGCCGCACCTGCGAGGAATCTTCGCAGGTGCGGTCAACGGGCTTCAAGGCTGGACAGAATTATAAAATCACATTTTCTCTTCCCTAACTCACATATACTCGACCTAGCAGACATTTTCAGATATCTTTGGATATTGTAAACATATTTTGAGTCTTGGAGACTAAAGAAGAACAAGTCTTGAAGCTAGGGTTTGCACACACACTTGGGTCTTGAAGATTTCACTCTTGTGGTTAAGGTTTTCTTACCCATTTATGTTTGTTTCTTCATTTCCTTGATTTGTATCGAATATTTAAGTATGTCGTATTATTTCCAACACTTGAATCTTGTTTATGGAAATTTACATATTTAAAGTGTGGATTAAATACCTTGTTGTGCTTTTGTATTGAATATTTTTATTCTTTTATGAAGTGAGTTGTTGTTACTTTAATTATTTTTGTTCTTTAATGTTTCCAAAGGGATTAGCTAACCCTAGGACTCGCCCATTAACTCCGAATTAATTTTGGAAAAGATAATTTGGGGTTGGGAAAGATTAATTAACAAGAACTTGAGGCTTTAACCCTCATTTAATAGATTCTACTTAGGGATAGGATTGAACTACTTGTAGCCAAATCCGGGTGTGCTTAATCTCTTAATTGGGTTAGGAATAATTCAATTAGAAAGTCTTGTTAGTCTTCGTAAGAAGCTAATTGAGAATTATTATCCGTGACTAATTAACATAAACTCGCTCATATTTGTAAAATCATGAAATACATTGGATCGTTACTTGAGTGTAATTCCCGATGCATTCAAACTTGTCGCCATTAACCATTTTACTTGCTTTCTAGGTTAGTTTATATTTTCGCATTTAGTTATAAACAACTTTAAAAACCAAAATCTATTTGTTTGGCATTGCGCGATAAGTGATAATTCTCTTATATTCCTAATCGCCTCCATATTGTTCTCTGTGGTATTCGACCCCAACCTTGTTGGGTTATTATATTTGACTTCGACCGCTTTACACTATTTTAAAGTGTAAATTTGAGCGTATCAAATTTTGGCGCCGTTGCCGGGGAACAATTGGCGTAATTTAGGTTGTTTGAGAAGTAAGCATAAGGGCTTTGATCCAAACTTGTGAATATTTGTGTACTTATTTTTCTTGTTTATTTTCTAAAATTTTGATATATATAAAAAATATATATGACATCATATAATGAAAATTGGTCGGATGGTTGTTGTTCATACTTTGATGACCCTTGTCCTTATTGTGGAGGACCACACTCGTGGCAAAATTGTTTAAATTCCCCCGGGGATGGATTGTGCGCACAATCTCAAACCCATGAGTGGAGTATTTGTGATAGGCGTGGTTGCCAAAATGGTCATTGATATGATTGTGTATATTTGTCCGTCCCCTCCCCAAGCCCCTACTATGATGAATCTACTTTTTGTGATGAAAGCTTTAGGGGGGAAATTGAGCATGGTCGAAATGGAGAGTTCAAGCTCATGTTGAAGTGTTTACTTGAACAAGGACACAATGAGAAAAGTGCCTTGGAGGAGATTTTGGAGAATAGTCTCCAAAATGGCTTGACACTTGCACAAAACCAAGAAGAACTCTCAAATGCTAATGATGAGAAGATGATGCTCATGTCGGAGGCCATTCATGAAAGAGAGGAATCAAGATTTGAACATCTGCCATCCGACTCCATGAGTGTTAGTGATACCAACAAAAATATGGAATTAGAGTCAACCGGGGTGATTGAAAATTTGTTTGAAATTGACTCCATTCCGGGGGAAAATTCGGATGTCAAAATTCGGAACAACTTGCAAGTTGGAGGTTTGAAGGCACATCCCAAGCATTTTTCAACATTGGAATTGTGTGGTAAAACGAAAGTTGAACTACATGAATCAATGGAGTTTTGCGAGGAAGAAAAATTCACACCATACATCTTGCAATTTGAGCAAAAAAGAAAGCAAAATGACATTCCTCACATGAGAGCCAAGAAGTGCAAAATGAAGAATTTAAGGCTTGGCTCGGTCATCTATTTACCAAACCCCCACCGCTCGTGGTCACAAGCTTGATTCCAAGCTAGGTACCCAATTCATATAGTCAAAGTGGCGAGAAAAGTGGTAAAGTGATTTGCCTCGTGCCACGACATTAAATGCAGCGCTTGGTGGGAGGCAACCCATCGTCTTTAAAGTTCTTGGTCTTTTTTGAAATTTTCTTTTTTAGAATAGCTTCTTATATTATTTCTAACCAATATGCCAAGTTTCAAAATTTTTGGAATTGATTTGAGCAGGTCGGGGAGACCGGGTGGCCGAAAACAGTGCAAGAGAGAAAAACTTTTGCTGGGCAAAGAAACTGCCCAGCTATGCGATGCCTCATGTCATAAATGCGATCGCAAATAGGTGTACCTATGGCACAAATGCGATAGCAAAAGTGACAGAAAAAAATTGCTGAGTTCAGGCATTTTCGCACCTGCGTTCACGAAATCCGCAGGTGCGGCGCCGCAGCAGCGGTCTCTGAAGCGTAGGTGCATCCTTTCATGCAGGTGTGGTTTCCTTCTCGCGCAGGTGCGAATAGAGCTCTGCAGGTGCGAAAATCGCACAACTAAAACTCCAAATTCTATCTCCCCATGTCAGTTTTCTATATGCCCTAAACTCAAAGAAGAAAATTTATTTTGTCCTCACATCTCTCAACTCACACGCTGCAAATCACAAGAGAATCTATAAGTATTTTTACTCTCCCTTACTTTACTCTGTCATTCTTCTATCCCCACTCTATCTCTTGTTCAAGACATTCATGGTCGTTTAACCCCATTCCCATGACCCTTATGATTTAAGGTAGAATTAGAGTGAGGACTTGGTTGAGAGTAGGGAATGTGTGTTGGTTTCAGTGAAGCAACAAATTGTGGGGTTATTGTGAGCACCAAATTCGTGTGAGGAGAGAGTAAATTTTATATGCTCACAAGGTGTTTGATTAATTGTATAAGTGAAAATTGAGTGCCAAGTACCTTAATATTAGTGTTAATGAAGTTAGAACAAAGTTTGGTACACTAATCTGGAAGTCTTGAGTACAAATTAGTAGCCAAAAACCAAGCCCAAGTAAAAAATTATAGATAAATTTCTGGGCAGTTGATTTTTGGACGAAGGACCGCAGGTGCGACAAAATTTCTGCAGGTGCGGCTTCGCACCTGCGAGCCCCTCGCCACAGGTGCGATTTTCTTTCGCAGGTGCGCCTCGTTGAACGCAGGTGCGTAACCGCACCTGCGGTTAAAGTTTCGCAGGTGCGGAAACTGGCCAATTTTTCTGAAAACAGTGGCTTTGTAAAGTGGCCTTCCCGGGCCCGTTCGACTTGGTTCTTTGGCCTATTTGCAGTGTTTTAAGATGCTTAACAAGATTTCACTGCTTGACTAACTTCGTTTTGATTTTTTTGTAGGTACTTTGACTTAAAAATGGACCCGGGCACAAACGTAAATGCTCCCAACAGTTCTGAAATTTAGGAGGAGGTTGGGGGACAATATGATGATTACCGGTTCATGTCTGCTGACTGTCAACGCCGGTATTATGACAACCTCATCACCAAGAAATTGGTACTTGAGAAAGGGATTGCGGAGGAAAAATTGACCGAGACGCTACCAGATTTCTATGCTTGGTTGGTATCCTCTGGGTGGTCGTGCTTCATTCCCACCCCCTGCAAGGTCAATGAGACATGGGTTCGCGAGTTTTACGTCAATCTCAGGCGTACAAACTTCGACGATCCTCATCTCATCATCAGAGGGAAAATTGTGAGGTTCGGGGTGGAAGAAATCAATGTTGCCCTCGGGATTCCAAACCACCCAATTGAGCCAGTGTTAGAGAGAGATCATTGCGACAATTCCGCATGGCTGTTGTCCAAGCTGTATCCTGAAAGTGTGAGAGCGCAGTGGGCCAACAAAAGAAAAGGCTTGAAGTCAATCGACATCACAGCCGAGGCGAAGATATGGCTGTATATACTGTGTAGCAGGGTGTCCCCCAGTGGGAACGTCTCAGACGTGTCTTATACCAGAGCCTTAATTATTTCTTGTCTGCTTGATGGCATACTAGTGAATGCAGGTTATTATATTTTGAGCGAGCTGCGACGATACTTGATTGTGGAGTGGGGTTAATGTTTTCGTCCTTGATCACCGAGTTGTGTCGGCAGACACAGGTTGAGGAACGCCACACTGATCAGTGGGTGCCCGCCGAAAAACCCTTCCACCCGCTCAGAGTCAATGGTGAGGGTGGTGCAGTAAAAAGCAAGAAAAGGAAGACCACCACCACGACTGTCGGAGCTGGATCCTCTTCGCAGCCTGCTACAGCAGAGGGCCCTTTTGGGTTGATGAACTCCCATATTGCTATCCTGCGGGACCTAGTGTCCAAGCTCCCCACTAGACCTTCCACTTCCTAGCCTCAGCCTCCACCTGAGTACTACTCCAGGGCCGAGATGTAGCAGTATTTTGATAAACATGACAAGATTGCAGCATCTCTTTGACAGCTTGACACCGCCTACACCAGCCTGGCCAAGGCTCATGTTGACTTGAAGGAGTCATTTGTTAAGGAAAAGGAGAAGAATAAAAAGAAAGGTAAACTCGTGGTCAAGGTTTGGAGAGGAGTCAAGGCGATCCTCAGGTGGGGGCAGCCGAGCAAGAAGCTGCCAGTCACGGATGTGATGGTGCAGCTACAGATGATGATAATGATGATGATGATGACGAGAGTTCTCAGCCGCATTGACCAGCCTTTTCTCCTGCAGTCTGCTAGTCTGATGGAGACCTCAGGGAGACCCTCAAACTATGCTTTTTATTTTGATATTGTGCATTGGGGACACTGTAATGTTTCTAGTTGGGGTGGCTTTTGCACAATGTATTTATTTATGACATTGTTTATGTGCCCTTGCCGGGCTTCTTTGTTATGTATGGATATTATGTGCCCTAGCCGGGCTTGTTGTGGATTATGCCAAAATATGTTTGCTAATCTTGGTGTGATTAGTTTATTTTTCTTTTATCATTTATATTTTTTTAGTAGTGCTTCTATTTTAGTTTTTAGCTTTTTATTAGTAGCTTTGTTATTTAATTTTTATTTTCTTAATAATATTTCCTTGGGTTTTCTTCATGCTACGGTTCTTTCCCAAGGAACATTTTTGAAGTGAACCGGGTGACTTTTCCCTATGATAGATGGTGTGACAACTTTCTTAAGGGAATTAGTCTTGTTTTGCTAGGAGGAGACTTTTGGATTATTTAGTACTAAAGAAATTAGTCTCTTGTATATGAAATGTGAACTAAGAGTACCCCTCCGAATTTTGGATTTGAATGAATACAAGTAAGTTTCATGGTGAAGGATAATTTTTGTGATAAATTTTTGGCTCTTTTAGTGACTCTTTACCCACTAGTTTGAAAATATTGCTCTAAACTCCTATTAGAAAAAATGAAATTGATCCATCTTGGTTAATTCATGTGCCATATGTGTTAGTGTTTGTATAAATAAATCTTGTGCTTACTTACATCATCTAGAACTTGCCCGGTTGGTCTTTCAATGTTAATGATAATTATGTTTGGTTGGAGAAATGACCTTAGGCATTCTTTGTGCTATTTGAAAACCCCGTTAGCCTTTCGAGCCACCATTGTATAGATATTATCACTAGTTACCCCATTTGAGCCTTGAACCTTTTCTTCGATCATCTCATTGCAAACCTTTCCCTTTTGCAAAATAATTCCCTCTTTTGAACCCGTCCCTCCTTGAATATTGAGAATGAGGCAAAAAGCCTAAG
>ML255973.1:738-18055 GCA_005239495.1 Nicotiana undulata | reverse complement strand
AAAAAAAAAAAAAAAAAAAAAAAGAGATATGTATGTAAGTAAATATGGGAGCCTTGAAGAGATTTAGTGAGGTATTTCAAGTAGTTCTATGTTGGTAAATAAATGCAAATGAGGCTATGTCACGACCCGAATTAACCCTCCGAACGGGCTCGTGACGATACCTAGTCCCTATGACTAGGTAAGCCTAAAATAAGCGGAAAAATAGGACAAACAATAATAAAACAGTGAAAAAGAAACAATAACTATAAACTTAGTCGCTCGGAATTTACAACTTTCACTTTTCCCAAAACCCGAAATATCACCAAGTCACAAGATTTACAACTAAAGCTCTATACAACGGAAATAATAAAATGTGTATATATCTATCTCCTATGCCTATAGTAGAGTAGACGGGGACACGTGAGATTCTGCGGACGCGGCAGAATTACCTTACGGTCTCCTGAGTAAGTGCTGTAGTACTCCTAGCCCAAACGCTGCGTACTGGTACCTGGATCTGCACATGGGGAAAAACATGCGCAGGAAAGGGCGTGAGTGCTCTACATTCGGTACTCAGTAAGTGCCAAGCCTAACCCCAGTCAAGTAGTGACGAGGTCAGGTTGAGGCTCTACTGAGTTTGAAAATAAGACAATATAAATTTGAACAGTGAAAAATAAGTAGCAATAATAAGCAATATTTAAAGGAATATTGAAAGAAATAATTAAAGGGAACTCTCGACTCAGCACATCATATAGCTCAACAGTAAAAAATGCGATGCAGTACAGGGGAAAGCTCCCGGATCTCAATCTGTAGTCCCAATTTAAATATGCTATGCAGTACAGGGGGAAAGCTCCCGGATCTCAGTCCGTAGTCCCAATTTAAATATGCGATGCATTACATGGAGAAAGTTCCAAGATCTCGGTCTGTAGTCCCAATTTAAAAATGCAATGCAGAATATATATGCCAGACACAGCGTAATTAAACAGTTTAGGAAAAATAATAGGCAATGATAGGGTAAAGCTACCTAAGCATGGTTCAGTTAATAGAAAATAAGGGAAAATCAAATAAGACAAGTTGACATGCTTATTCATAAGGTAACTACTCAGTTAAAACAGGGGAGAGACAGTAACAAAGGAAGAAAATGAGATATGCCATAGAAGGAAGAAATAGAATTCTTGCAACAATGACCCGTGTACGCACTCGTCACCTCACGTACACAGTGTACGCATACTAAACAAATCAGTTAAAAATACCTAGGGGAAGGTCCCCAACATAGAGTTAGGCAAGCCACTTACCTTAACTGTGCAAATCAACTCAGTACCACGTCCTGCGACGAGTATCCGACTCCGGGTGGACCAAATCTAGTAAATTCGATTGCATGACGTAAATAAGTCTTTAAGGAATCAAATTAGCTAATTAATTCGAAGCTAATACGCGAAATTAGAAAATTCACCCAAAAACTACCACGGGCCCACATTTCGGAATCGGGTAAAAATTACATTTCCCGAACACCCATTCACTCATGAACTCACCCGAATAAGAATCATCAAAATCCGATGTCAAAATCTCCCTAAATCCTCAGATTTCTACTTGGGGAAGTTTCATCCCAATTTTATGGGTTTTCACCCATTTTCATTGATTAGATTAAGGAAATTGATAGAGTTTAAAGGTATACCAATGGATTAAGTTTAGAAAACGTTACCTAAGATCCTCCTATTTAAATCCCACTGAAAATTGCCAAATCCCGAGCTCTAAATTGATTTTGGAGTTATGAATTTCAAACCCTCAGATTTTTGGTATAACAGTCCAGGGATTTCGCACCTGCTACTCTATGATCGCAACTGCGGTGACGCACCTGCGGAATTTCTTTCGCAGGTGCGGAATTTCATTAATTGCACTGGGGTCGCACCTGCGGTGGCTGGGTTGCAGGTGCGGCTCCGCACCTGCGGATATTCCTCTACGCCTGCGAGATTGGTCAGCCTGAGCTACTTTCGCACCTGCGTGTACCCCCTCCGCACCTGCGGGAGAACCATCGCAGGATCGAGACACCAGAAACAGAACTGGTTCAACAACTCCTAAGGGTCCAAATTCACCCGTTGGGCATCCGAAACAACCCCGAGGAACTTGGGACCTCAACCAAACCTACCAACTGAACCAAATACCTTATTCAAACTTGGTCGAGCCTTACAAACACACTTCATAACATCAAAATCGTCAAATATGCATAGATTCAAGCCTAAGAACTTAGAAAATTTCTAAAATCCACATCCGATGCTGAATCACATCTAAACTCGTCCGAATGACCTCAAATTTTGCACACAGGTCATAAATGACATTACGGACCAGCTGTCACTTTCGGAATTCCATTCTGAGTCCAATATCAAAATTTCACCTATCGGCCAAAATCGACGAAATTCTAACTTTCTCCAATTCAAACCTAAATCTACCACCAGCCTCGAAAACACATTCCGAACACGCTCTTAACCCCGGAATCACCCAACGGAGCTAACAGAGTTGACAATTTCCATTTATGACATTTTGGACAACTCCTTAAAGGAAGAGGCTTAAGGAAGAGTCGCCACTTAACGATTTTATGGTGCGTTAAGGCACCTAGAGTTTATAACTCATGAACTAGTTTGCGTTACCAGAGATTGGGTAAGGGCTTGAAATTATCCCAAGAGAAGGTATTAGGCACCCCTCAAGATCCACAACTGTGGGGCCAATAAGTTTTGTGAATTTGGACGGTGAGCAAGTAACAAATAAGGTTCACACATGAGAGTATTTAAAACAAGTATGAAAATCTTTAAAGGTTTTGAATAACGTAAACATTTGAAAAGAATTGTCCTAGGTTTAAAGTAATACGGATCACTTCAATGCAATACCCGGTATGTCACACCTCGAGGAGGCGGCTACACGTGGTATTAGCGCACCGGTCATCATATCCGTATTCTACCCTTCCCACCCCGTAAGGTTATTTAAAGCCCATGTTGGTTACGAAAGCTTATTGCGTGCCATTACTCGTCCCATCCTATGAGTCCTGGAGGGTGTTTAGGACTACTAATCCTCCAAGGTGAGTGCTAGGTTGGACCCCCAGGCTTAAAGGGTAAAATACTAGGCGACATGCATAACAAGTAGGACTTCACATATGAAGGAACACATAGGGACAAATAAAGGCTCATAGATACCTCCACAAGTAGACATATAATTGGCACGTCTCAACACACTTAAAGTCTCAATGATAAGAGTTTAAAACAGGAGTTTTTAGTAAAAACAGTAAATCAAAAGAATCTAATTTGAAAAAGAAAACTTAATGAGGGCAGAGGTTTTGATTGAGATTGAATGATTCAAAAATAACTGATTTGCAGAAATATCGCAGTAAGAGATAATGGTAAAAACTTAAACGTGCAGTGTTTTAAAGCTTTCAAGAAAACATAGCGAAAAATCATTTGAGTCCATTTTGGGAGTAAAGTAGTGATAAGTGACTGGAATACATTTGCTAAAGGGAGCATCAAACTTAAAAGTAGGCAGTGATTAAATCTTTAGTAAACATAGATGAGGGTTATTAAAGTATGGGTTTGAAATGATTTCTTAAAGATAAGTAAATAAATACAGTGGCTCATCACAAAGTAACAGCTATTAGTTTTCAAAGAAATGTAGTAAAAGAGTAGTAAAATGGTATCAAACATAGTGACTTTGAAAGGCATACAAATAAGGATTCGAAATGGCACGATTTGGGGCAGAATGAGCATTTTGAAAACCCAGTAGTTTAGATATAATAGTACAAAAAATCAGTGAGCCCTAAGAGGAGCAAACACACAGTTTCAAGACAGTTTTAAAAATAGAGCAAGAGCAAAATGACTCCAACGGGGTAAAATAAGAAGGCAAGCCTCAGGAGACAAAAGGGTTTAAAGGGACTGATCTATTTTAAACCTAATTAATTGATCTCAATACGCATTAGGCCTAAAGTTTGCCTAGGCGTCGCCTATATTGCCTAATTATATCAACGGTGAACATGCATATTTAAGTCTGATTTTAAGGGATATACTTGCAGAAAAATGTTTCAAACAAATTATCCATATTTTGCAGGGTTATTAGATTAAGTGGGCTAGTTAGACATTTTAACAATTGCAACTCAAACAAGTGAAAGATCCTAAGCAACAGGATATCTAATGCATGTAGGAATTCCTAAAACATGGTTTCTAAGATGAAAATGCAGCAATGGCTTTATGACAATTGATGTTGCTTGTTTATTAACTGATCAGGATCATGAACTGAGTATAATGACATGCTGAAAGTGAAAGTCCTAAAAACAGGATTTCTAACATGTGAAATGCATGTCCTACGCATGTTATCTAATCCACAAATAAATGAATAAGGTCCTATAAGCAGATTTCTTACCCATTTACATAAGCTAGGCATGCATAACCCCCCTTATTTACTATCCAACCCCATCATTCGTTTACAAATTATTACATACCCTAATAAATGAATTACAATAATAAAAAGGAAAATAAGAAGTTATTCTATAGGGAGCCTTCAATCAGGCCCAATCTCCCAGGCTCACCCCTCTCAAGTCCACAACCCTTGCATCTACCTGGGTGTGACAAAGCTCCCAAAGGCCTTAGTGAGGGCCCTGGCCAATACCAGCACCCAGCAAATGCCCATGGGCAAACAAGTGCAGTGTAGAGTACCCTTACCTCAGTGTCTCAAGGTTCAGAGGGAACTCATGGTCCCTAAGCGATGCACACACTGAGGGGGGTGGAACCTAAAGATCTAGAAATTGGTGAAGTGCTTAAAAGAGATTAAGAAAGGGGATTTTAAAATCGTTTGGAGACTAACAGAAGAAAATAATTTTTTTTTTGAAACAGGAAGTAATAACACTGATCACAACTCAGTAGAGTTCCAAACAAGCAAACAAACAAACAGGGAAAGGGATGCAGGGGTAACATGCGATTAGTTTTGAATAAAGGAGGCAACAATATCTGATCAGAAAACAATCTCAAGCAAGGGGTTGGGGCAAGTAGTGCTAGTAGTAATGTACTCAGAGAAAATCGCATATTACAGGTAAGGGTACAAGCATTATATAGTTACTAAAGAGAACATACAAGTGTCATTAGATAGGCAGACAAAAGGGGAACAGTCACATAGTCAAGGAATCACATAGATTATGAAGACATCATAAAGACTGGTGAAAAGAGGCAACATACTCAGTAGAGTTATAAGCAACAATCACAGACATAATTTAGGGATAATTAAAGGTGACAACAGGTAATCATTTTCAATTACAAGTTCATCACATATGAAGGATAACTTCATGGAAGTAATAAGAAATTATACAATTGTCAAAGAGATCACAGAAGAGAGGCTAGACAGTTGATGAAGACATACAAATATGCTAGACATGCAAAGGGGAAAAGAGACAGTAATCACATAGTCAAATGATCCCATAGGCCTTGATGAACCACAGGGAATAGAGCAAAAGTTAGTGCTAAGCTAGAAGAAGAAGAGAGATCATATATAGGGATTAGACATGCTAGTGACATAGCAGGCAATAGAAACACAAATAGAAGCACGCTAGGAACAATAAGAGATTCAAATAGAACTGAAACATGTTGTTTGGAACACTAGAAACCAGTTATGCAACCAAAGAACATCAGTAGAATGTAGTAATAGAGCACAGTAGCCTTGGCTTAGCAGCCGACTAGTAGCAAGTAACATTAGAGAGTAGTAATAGAGACAAGAGAGACAAAACAAGAGAGTAATGTATAGAGAGAGAGTTGAGCCAATTTTGACCTTCTTTTTTAATGGAAGAGCAAGCGTAATTTATAGTTGAAAACAGGTGATCACATAAGGTAAGAACCACAATATATGGTCCTAATAGCAGACATAATCAAATCAATATGAGAAGGTACTTGGTTCCCTTGAATTATGAGATTCAGACTCCAAAATGGTAAAGAACCCAGAGCATATAAGGTAAATAGAAGACTGTACAGAATTAAATGAAGAAAGGATCAAAGTATCATGATAATTAAGGAACTCGTATCAATCAGTAGGCCCTTAAGTTTAAGAGATTCAAAATTCACTCGGTAATATATATGACACATAAGGTAATAAAACCAGTACCAGACTATTAAGGAAAGAGTCAAGCTTAGTATGCCTATAATAGATAGTTAAGGCTAGGTTCAACCAATTCCAATAAGGAAAGCAGTTAGGAGTTAGCTGGTAACATAGACGACCATAATTAAGGAAAGAAAATATTTTAAAAGTTGGAATCAGTAAGGAAATCAACACACAAGATTGGTGACAGGTACAAATTACAGGAAATTAGGGATTCAAACAAGAAGAACGTTAACTAAAGGAAATTAAACAAATTGCACACACATAATAGGCAAAAGGATCCACTCGAAAACCCTAGCAGGTACAATAAGGCAAATAGTCCTATAAATCAAGTATTCAAATTAGAGCATGCTGAAAGATTTAAAGAGATTTAACAAATCAAACCTAATATGGTCAGGAGAAGCAAAGAACCAAAGTACTAATGAACAGGATGGGGATAAAATCTTACAGACTCAGAGTATTCATAAGAAACAAGCACACAAACAAGCTAAGCGAACACATTATCACGAGACAGACTCAGACTCAACAATTAGAGCCGAAACGTTTAGGGGTTTCAACATGAAATAAAGAGAAACATTCAAATAAACGCTTAAACATGGAAAAAGCATAGAATACTGCTAAAATGAGAAAAGGAGAAGCCGTTTTGAAAAAAAGTCAAGGAACCCTAATTTGAAAAATGAAGAGCCATTAAAGAAAAGCCGAAAAATCTTTAAGGAAGACGACAAAGAAATCGGAATATACCCAGATTTGTTACAAATCTTTAAAGAAAATCGAAGCATCAGAGTTAGGGTTTCCGAGATACCGGAGGAGGTGATAAAACCTGCTGTGAAACTTGGAGATGATGGTAGCCAGAGCATCCTGAGTCGAACCTCGCCGGAGAAGGCCGAAAAACACTCAGGCAGGAGATTCCATGGCCGCTCTTGCATGGAGGAAGCTTCACAGGGCGTTATAGACGAAGTACCAGGAGAGATGGCTTCGTGGTGGCTGGTGGTTGAGGGGATGAGCCTGGGAGTGGCCGGAGATGAAGGTGAAATCCATAAGAGAAGAAGGATAACCCAGAAGGTTCTAGAGAGAACTGGGAACGAAGGGGTCGAGATGAGAGACAGAGAGTGAGATGGGAAAAATGAGAGACGGGGAGGGGTTTTGGGTAGATTAATTATGGTAATCAATAATCTGGGCCGTTGATCTCGTTTGATCAACGACTCAGATTGAATGGGGACTGGGCCGGGTATAATGGGGTTTGGGTTTGGATATTTAATTGGGTTTGGGCTGGGTATTTAATTAAGGCTAGATTTTAAAATAAAAGTGGCCAAATATTTAATACCCCAAAAAATAGATAAACAATTAAATAAACAGCCAATAATTGTACAAAAAATGAAATTGAGTTAAAATAAATGAAATTATAGTAATTAAATAATGTTAAATATAAAAATGAATAATTTTCGAATTACAACAACATAAAGTATGCAATTGGGCTATAATTGCAAAATCACTCTAAATAAAATTAAATGATACCCAATTGGCCAATTTGTGAAGTAATTGAATTTTAACAGCTAGAAAATGATTATAAATGATATACTGAGCTGGAAACATTTTTGAAATTATTTATAGCATAGTTTATGAATTATTTGAATTATGTAATATTAAAATAAGCAGGAAAATACTTTAATAAAATATGGAAAAATAAGGAAAAATACTCATTATTACAAAGAGTAATTTTGAAAGCTTAAATATAAGTTTGAAAATAATTTAAGAAAAAAATTGGGTATCAACAGCTGCCCCTCTTTACCCGGGAAGGATGAAAGAGTTGTCGGGTAAAGATATGATGGCCAATTTTGACTGAGACGAAACTGTGGGATAGAATTTGGCCGCACCCTGGTTTCTGAGCTGCCTACATATCCTTGGTTTTATAGGAATCAGGCCGCATGTAGTTCCGGAATCATCGGCGAAATATACCGATGATGTTTCATAAGAACGGACGCAAGGTGCATGGTAGGGTAAGAGTATGAAGTTCTTACGGAGGACGATGTCGGAGAACTGGAACAGTCTGCTCCTGCCTGGTTGGCTGTTCCGGCCGGGTTACTTGCAGATAGAGAGCAAACATATATTGTGCGTAATATAAACATGATGCACATTCCCGTCGGACTATGAATAATGTATTTGGACCGTTAAGATGATGTCCTTAGACCATGATGTCCTGGGCCATGAATCGCTTGGTGCGGGATTCACAGGCTATGAAATGATGTTCTCCGGCCATGAGGATGGTGCCTTCGAACCATGATGCCTTTGAATAATGACATGCAAGTTGAATATAAGAGATCCGCAGGCTATGAAATGATGTTCTCGGGCCATGAGGATTGTGCCCCCGAATGATGACGCCTTTGGACAAGTTGGCGATATTTCACCCCATGAAGAATGCAATAGTATGATATTGGCAAGACAGAGCTTAGTCTTGCGATTTGCGAAAAGAAAGAGGGGCAGAGGTTAGCCCGAAAGAAAGCGTAAATAAATGACGTAACAAAAGGTGACTGCTTTGAAAAGGTATAAAGGAGCTTTGCGTAATGAAGTAAAATGCGGAGAGAGGTAGCGTGGAACCTCGGAAGGCAGAATGATAGCCTTATGCAATGCAGGAAATAAATGTTGGGGAGGTAGCGCTTAACCTCGGAAGGCAGAATGGTAGCCTTATGCAAAGATGCGAATGCAGGGGAGGTAGAGCTTAACCTCGGAAGGCAGAAGTTAGCCTTATGCAATGCGAGAAAATGCAGGGAGACAGTGCTTAGTCTCGGAAGGCAGAAAGGTAGCCTTATGCAGAGATGCGAATGCGGATAGAGACAGAGCTTAGTCTCGGGAGGCAGAGAGTAGCCTTATGGAGAGATGCGAATGCGGATGGAGACAGAGCTTAGTCTTGGGAGGCAGAGAGTAGCCTTATGCAAAGATGCGAATGCGGATGGACACAAAGCTTAGTCTCGAGAGGCAGAGAGTAGCCTTATGCAAAGATGCGAATGAAGATAGAGGTAAATATTAACCTCATGCGAGATGGAGACAGAGCTTAATCTCGGAAGGCAGAAAAGTAGCCTTATGCAATGCAGAAAATAAAGTGATAGTAAGAGTTCTTAGCTGACGACAAAGTGCGATGATACGACTGTTGTGAATGAAGTATCATTTGCGATGATGATAGTAGTAAGTGCTAGCATGTGCAATGAATTCGAGAGTGTATCCTTGAGAAGCATGCGTCTTGTAGGGATATTGGTATGTCTTGGGCTTTCGCCGTATTTGTGGCTGTATCCAAAGAATAATTGTGAGTTCTGTAGAGGGAAGGGTTAGTTCGTATCTCTGCTGGCTCGGATTGGCCTATCTGCTTGATGATGATGACTTCGTTCGTATTGCAGGGGTAGCGTTGCTAAAACAAACCGTTTTTTGAGAAATAGATATGCATGGTTTTATAAAATATGATATAACATATAGAAAAGAATAATTTTCTTTGGATGAACCGACGATCATGACGCGGTTCAAGGCATTGCAACCTCTCTTGCTGTGGAGATTTGAGGGTCCTCCTCGACATTTGCCCCAGTTTGATGGGTGAAGGCTTCTGGCTGTTACTGGTGCGGTGCTTGACTGAACTTGCTTCGGAATTTTGAGGTCCCTCCTCAAAATTCTGCCCTAGTTTCCATTCGTGGGAAAAATGAAAATTTTATTAAAATGTGACTGAACCCACAGGGCTGCCTACGTATCCCCTCTTAAACGGGAATCAGGTCATGCGTAGTTCAATTTACAAAATTGATAGAAACATAACAATTACACATAGTAGCCCTTGACCGTATCTAAGTTGATTGGTTTAGGCCAAATTTCTCCATCCATTTCTGCCAGTATGAGTGCTCTTCCTGTTAGCACTCGATGAACCATGTACAAGCCTTGCCAATTGGGAGAGAATTTCCCTTTTGCTTCGTCTTGATGAGGAAAGATTTTCTTTAACACCAGCTGCCCCAGTGTGAATTGTCTTGGTATGACTTTCTTGTTGAAGGCTCGGGTCATTCTGTTCTGATATAGCTGACCATGACAAACCGCGTTCATTCTCTTTCCGTCTATGAGGGCCAATTGCTCATAGCGGCTTCTTACCCATTCTGCGTCGCTGAGCTTAGCTTCTTGTATAATTTTCAGAGATGGAATTTCAACTTCAGCAGGAATGACAGCTTCTGTACCGTATACCAACATGTATGGAGTTGCCCTGGTTGATGTGCGAAACGTGGTGCGATATCCCAGTAGGTGATAACTTCTCATGCCATTGCTTGTGCTTTTCTATCATCTTTCTTAGTATCTTCTTGATGTTCTTGTTGGCAGCCTCAACGGCTCCATTCATTTGGGGTCTGTATGCTATAGAATTCTTGTGCTTGATCTTGAAGGTTTCACACATTACTCTCATCAAATCACTGTTGAGATTGGAACCATTATCAGTGATGACTGACTCTGGAACTCCAAACCGACAAACAATGCGGTCGCGGACAAAGTCGGCCACGACCTTCTTAGTAACTGCTTTGTAAGATGTTGCTTCGACCCATTTGGTGAAATAATCGATGGCAACCAGAATGAACCTGTGTCCGTTAGAGGCAGCATGCTCGATTGGTCCAATAACATCCATGCCCCAAGCGGCGAACGGCCAGGGTGAGCTTGTTGCATTAAGCTCGCTGGGAGGTACCTTTATCATATCCCCATGTATTTGACACCGATGGAATTTGGGGACATACTGGATGCAGTCTGTTTCCATGGTCATCCAGAAATAACCAGCTCGAAGTATCTTCTTTGCTAGAACAAACCCGTTCATATGAGGACCGCATGTACCATCATGTATTTCCTCCAACAGCTTCGTTGCTTCCTTTGCCTAGACACATCTTAGCAAACCCAGATCGGGAGTCCTCCTATATAGGATTCCTCCGCTGTGAAAGAAGTAATTTGATAATCTACGTAGAGTGCGCTTTTGACTGGCGTTTGCAAACTCTGGGTACTCTCCCTCTGCCAAGTATTTCTTAATGTCATGAAACCAAGGTTTTCCGTCTGCTTCCTCTTCAACATGGGCATAGTAAGCCGGCTGAGTGTGAATCCTCACCAGGATATGATCAATGAAATTCTTATCTGGATGCTGGATCATGGATGAAAAGGTGGCCAGTGCATCGGCGAACTCATTCTGGATTCTACGAACGTGCCGGAATTCAATCTTCGTGAACCTCATTCTCAATTCCTGCACACGATGTAGGTATGGCAGTATCTTGGAATTCTTGGTCGCCCATTCTCCTTGAACTTGGTGTATCAATAAGTCTGAGTCACCTATTACTAATAATTCCTGAACATTCATGTCAATGGCTAAGTTGAGCTCAAGGATGCATGCCTCATATTCGGCCATATTATTGGTGCAGGGGAACCTGAGTTTGGCGGATACCGGATAATGCTGACCAATTTCTAAAATTAAGACTACTCCAATTCCCACGCCTTTGAAGTTTGCGGCCCCATCAAAGAATATCCCCCAACCGTCGTAGGATTATGCGATGTCCTCTCCTATGAATGATACTTCCTCATCGGGGAAATACATTTTTAAGGGTTCGTATTCTCCGTCCACAAGATTCTCAGCAAGATGATCGGATAATGCTTGTCCCTTGACTGCCTTCTGAGTTACGTAAATGATATCGAACTCACTTAACAGGATCTGCCATTTAGCCATCTTGCCAGTGGGCATAGGTTTCTGAAAGATGTACTTGAGCGGATCCATCCTCGATATGAGGTATGTTGTGTAGGAACAGAAATAATGCCCCAGCTTCTGTGCGACCCAAGTCAAAGCACAACAGGTGCGCTCTAATAGAGAATATCGGGCCTCATACGGAGTGAACTTCTTGCTGAGGTAGTAAATTGCTTGCTCCTTGCTTCCTGTTTCATCATGTTGCCCGAGAACACAACCGAAAGCTCCATCTAATACAACCAGGTAGAGTAATAGGGGTTTACCCGGCTCTGGGGTTACCAAGACTGGTGGTGTTGAGAGATACTCCTTGATTCTGTCGAAGGCTTTTTGACAATCCTCAGTCCATTTGGTGGCAGCATCCTTTCTTAGCATTTTGAAAATTGATTCACAAATGACGGTAGACTGGGCTATGAATTGGTTGATATAATTGAGCCTCCCTAGAAAGCTCATAACATCCATTTTGCTCCTCGGTGGCGGCAATTCTTGGATGGATTTGACCTTTGATGGTTCTAGCTCTATTCCTCGACGACTAACAATGAACCCTAGCAGCTTGCCAGCTGGAACTCCGAACGCACACTTGGCAGGGTTATGTTTCAGATTGCATTTCCTTAACATGTTGAAGAACTTTCTCAGATCTTCCATGTGATCAACAACTTTCTTTGATTTGATGATGACGTCGTCCACATATACCTCGATCTCCTTGTGAATCATGTCATGGAATATAGTGTTCATGGCTCTCATGTAAGTGGCCCCTGCATTCTTCAAACCGAATGGCATAATTTTGTAGCAATACACTCCCCATGGCGTAATGAACGCCGTTTTCTTAGCATCTTCCCCGTCCATCCAAATCTGATGGTAACCATCAAAACAATCTACAAAGGACTGCAGCTCGTGCTTGGCACAGTTGTCAGTTAAGATGTGTATGTTTGGCAAGGGGAAGTCGTCTTTCGGACTGGCCCGGTTAAGATCCCGGTAGTCGACGCAGACTCTGACCCTTCCCATCTTTCGTTGGTACAGGAACAATGTTGGCTAACCATGTAGGATATGCGACCACTCGGAGAACCCCGACATTTATCTACTTAGTGACCTTTTTTTTGATTTTCAAACTCATGTCTGGCTTGAATTTTCTGAGCTTTTGCTTCACTGGTGGGCATGTTGGATTGGTTGGCAGTTTGTAGGCCACAATAGATGTACTGAGGCCAGTCATGTCATCATATGACCAAGCAAATATGTCCTCATACTCTTTTAAAAATTCCGTATACTCCTCCTTATCTGACAGGACAGATGAATGCTGATGCATGTTTCTTTGACGTTCTCTGTTTCCCAGGCTGACGACCTCAGTCTCGTCCAAGTTAAACTTAGGTCTATTCTCAAAGTTCTCGACTTCTTTAATAATATCCTCAGGTATATCATCCTCGTCTGACTCGGAATCCATTTGTTGCGTTGCCTCGTTGCAGGTCACAATCGTCGGTTCATCAAGATAAGTAATAGTAATGTTGTATAAAGTAAAGTAATGGGGAGGAAAACAGTAACAAATAAATATAAGTAAATGTGAGATTTATAAAGAAAGTGGAAATGCTTTGATAAATTGAGTAATTGTTTCAACATAAGAGCTATTTCTTGCAGAAATTAAAAATCCGAAAAGGAAGGAAATTCTTTAAATAAATAAACTGTAAATAATGTTTGTTTTGTTAGCCTTGCTACCCCGAGGCTCGCCGGGCTTTGGCTGTCCTGATAGACCAATTGTGGAGATGCGATCCCTTGCTCACAACTTGTATGGAAGGGCCTTCCTCCCCCTCCTCTTCAAAGATGACACAGCAGTCCATATCCTCATCATCCAGAAAGAGATCCCTCATTGCCGCTAGCGCTTCTTCTTCGTCTGTACCATATATGACGTTGACTGGCTGGAAAGTCTGCTCTATGTGGGGTATTGGCTGCTCCAATGGGTAGTAGGGGCCGCGCCATGGTGGCGACCAGTCCCTGAACTCCTTCCAAGTGTATTCGTACCCTAGACCAAAAGTAGTACCATGCTTCTTGAGTGTTATCGGCTTTGTTATTCCTTGAAGATGCTTACCGAGCCCTTTACCCGGTTCATACCCTTTCCAGTTCAGTATGCTTTCGGTCTTACTGTCCCACCACTTGTCTTTGTCAATAGAGTTAGCACGATCTATGTTATGATAGATTTCTCCGGCCAACTTTCTCCTCCCATCGATGACCGAAAAGGTCTGGCGACCGTAGATATGGTTGCTACCGCCGCCATGAATGATTAACTCTTGGTGATTCCATTCAAACTTTACAGGTTGGTGTAGGGTTGATGCCACGGCTCCGGCAGCGTGGATCCAAGGTCGTCCCAACAGTAAGTTGTAGGATGCAGGCACATCTATCACTTGGAAATCTACATCAAACCAAGTTGGTCCCATCTGCAAGCACAAGGCAATTTCTCCCATGGTGGATCTCTGCGAACCATCGAAGGCTTTTACGTTGATCTCTCCTTCCTTTATCTCATGTAGACCTTTTCCCAATTTCTTGAGCGTGACTAGCGAACAGATGTTGAGGCTGGAACCCCCATCAATTAGGATCCTTGTGATGAAATGATCCTCACATTGTACCGTGATGTGTAGTGCTATATTATGCCCTAGCCCCTCAGGCGGTAGCTCATCTTCATGGAAAGTGATCTTATGGCTCTCCAGTACCTGACCTACCATGTTGGCCATTTCCCCACTAGTGATATTGTTCGGCACGTATGCTTCACTCAGCACCCTTAGCAAAGCGTTCCTGTGAGTTTCAGAGTTTTGTAACAGGGAGAGGATGAATATCTGAGCTGGCGTTTTGTTCAACTGGTTGAGGACTGAATACTCCTTAGCTTGTATCTTTCTCCACTGATCATCAAAACCTGTTTCAATGATGGGGGACGATTGTTGGCCTGCTTTCTAGACTCGTCTAAATGCTCAGGGGTATAAACTCTGCCAGTTCTCGTCATACCCTATGCAGCGGTGGCTTCTTCAGACTTGCCTTTACCTTTCCTCCTTACTTCAGCGGTATAGTTGTCGCGCCCCTTTTTTTCTATCGCACAGGTTAGGTACGGAGAGATCGGGTTAAGACATTATGGACAACTCCTTTAAAAGAAAAGGAAGAGTCGCTACCTAACGATTTAACGGTGCGTTAGGGCACCTAGAGTTGATAACTCGTAGACTAGTTTGCATTACTAGAGAACGGGTAAGGGCTTGATATTATCCCAAGGGGAAGGTGTTAGGCACCCCTCAGGATCCACAACTGTGGGTCCCAGCCAATAAGTTTTGTGAATTTGGACGGTGAGCAAGTAACAAATAAGGTTCACATATGAGGGGATTTAAAACAAGTATGAAAATCTTTAAAGGTTTTTTGAATAACATAAACATTTGAAAAGAAGTGTCCTAGGTTTAAAGTAATGTGGATCACTTCAATGCAATACCCGGTATGTCACACCTCGAGGAGGCGGCTACACGTGGTATTAGCGCACCAATCATCATATCTATATTCTACCCTTCCCATCCCGTAAGGTTGTTTAAAACGCATGTGTTGGTCACAAAAGCTTATTGCGTGCCCTTACCCGTCCCATCCTATAAGTCCTAGAGGGTGATTAGGACCACTAATCCTACAATGTGAGTGCTAGGCTGGACATCCTAGGTTTAAAGGATAAAATACTAGGCGACAAGCACAACAAGTAGGACTGCACATATAAGGGGACATACAAAGACAAATAAAGGCTCAAAGACCCCTCCACACGTAGACATGTAGATAACACGTCTCAAACACAATTAAAGCCTCAAGATAGAAGTGAAACATGAACTTTTAGTAAAAATAGTAGGTCATAAGAATCTGATTTGAAAAACTTAATGAAGGCAGAAAAATGTAATCGAGAGAGTGAAAAATATTAACTCTCAGAGATACAGTGATTTAAAGACAGCGTTAGGATTTAGAAATGCACAATAGTTTGAGAAAATTCTTAGTAAAAAGGAGCAACAGTTTTCAGAAAACCAGCAATGCTTTTATTGGAAAATCAATTCAAAAGGGAATATAAAGATCCAATAGTTGATAGGACTTGATTAAATTAGTTTTAGAAAATAATAGTTTAGCAGGTATTCAGAAATAGAATAGCTTTCTATAATGAAACAGCTCTAAAAAACTTAATAGTTATGGAAATAGGATGGGAATTAGAGATCTTGAGATCAATAATGAGAAGTAAGAAAATACACAGCTTCAGAATTGTTTTAAAAAACAGCATAAGAGTTTAGCAAAACAGAGTGGGTTTCAGAGAGGCAGAATCAACAAAGTTTAAGAGATTTTAAAAGAGACAGACTAATACCAGCATAGTTTATTTGATTTTAATTAGGCCTAAAGTTTGCCTAGGCGTCGTATATATTGCCTAAGGGTGAGCATACATATTCCAGATCTGATTTTCAGACATAAGTGATAATACATTTGCAGGAAACGTTTTGACCACATTTATTAGACTAAGCGAGTTAACTAATCATTCATGTACTTGCAAATAAAAAATATCCTAGACATGGTTTCTATATGGCATGGTTATAAGTGCATGAACGATACATTATAGCAGCTTTATTACTCGATTTTAATTAGTAACTGTGAACAATAAGATGACACAAATATGCTTATGAAGACTGACAAGATTCATGATATATGTTATGCATGTCCTAAACAAGTTATCTATTACACATGTAAGTAAATAAATCCTATGAGCATGCTTTCTACCCATTTACTAGACTAAACATGCATAACCCCCCCATATTCACTATCCAGCCCCAATATTCGCTTACACATTATTACATGCCATGATAAATGAATTACAATAATTTCAAAGAAAAATAAAAAGTTATTCTATAGAGAGCCTTCAAACAGGCCTAACCTTCCAGCCTCACCCCTATTGAGCCTCACAGCCTTACATGACCTGGGTGCGGCAAAGCTCCCAAAGGTCCTTGTAAGGGCCCTGGACAATACCAGCACCCAACAATTATCAAAGTTGAGATTGGTGCATTGTAGAATTACCTGCCTTAGTGTGTCAAAGTTCAGAGGGAACTCAAGGTCCCTAAGCATTGCTCACACTGAGGGGGTGGACCCTAGAGGATCTAAGAGTAGTGGGAAGTGCTTGGATTTTAAAGAGAGTTTGAGTTTGAAAAGAGTAATTGAGACAACAATTTTAAAAGATGATTTCAGAAAATGATGAAGGATTTTGGTAAAACAGTTTATCAAAGAGAGAAGTAATACAACTGCAGTCAACAGGTAAAAGAACTCATGAAAGAGCCAACACAAACAGGGGTAAGGAGTTGGGGACAAATAACTTAGATATCAGCAATAGAATAAGGTTACTGATACGCTCAATTTACACATTAAAAGAATGTAAGCGATCGTTGTCAAATATAGTAACCCAACAAGGTTGGGGTCGAATCCCACAGAGAACAATATGAGGGCGTTAGGAATGCTAGAGAATTATCACCTATC
>MDKH01197013.1:0-28193 GCA_005239495.1 Nicotiana undulata | reverse complement strand
CCGTGCCGAGTGATTGTGAGGTTATGCACGAGGGGACATGTCGTGCCTTTTGCTGCTCATTATATGTTTTGAGAAGTTAAATTCCTGCTTTTTTTACTTTTACATTTCAGTTATTACTCTGTTCTACTGTGTTAGCATTTTGTTGCCCCTTTTACCCCCAGCATGTTCTCCCCGTATCTGTCTTACTTGCTTATTTTCGTCGACATTTCCTGTTATTAAATAGAATTGCACAGGTACATATATTGTTGTCGGTCCTAGCCTCGTCACTACTTCGCCGAGGTTAGGCTCGGCACTTACTCAGTACATGGGGTCGGTTGTACTGATGCTACACATGCACTTCTTTATGTTGTGCAGACTACGCAGCCGGACCCGGTGGTCACTGACGGAGGATTCCATCAGGTCATATAGGAGACATCGAGGTAGACCCGCAGACGTTTGTGGGCCTTGGCATCACCTTCTACCCTTCACTTTCAGCTCTGTCTTATCTTATAGTTCAAAGACATTCATATGTACTTATTTGCAGACCTTTGTTTTTTGTAATCTCTTAGACATATCGTGATTATGTGACACCAGTTCTGGGATTTGTATATGGGTTTTATTTCGAAGTTGCCATATTATTTTTGGTAATTCTTTAACCTTCATATTGTGGGCCATCGACGCCTTAGTTTTCTTGTTCGCTTTAGTTGTTAATGAGTTTTATTTAGTTCAAACGTTGGCTTGTCTAGCGGGTTAAACGTTAGACGCAGTCATGGCCCGAAGGTGGGATTGCGGGTCGTGAAATCACGACCTTATGGAATTTGGATCGTGACAACATGGTATCAGAGCACTAGGTTCCCTTAGGTTTTACGAGTCATGAGCAAGTCTAGTAGAGTCTTGCGGATCGGTACGGAGAGGTCTGTACTTATCTTCAAGAGGCTACAGGGCTGTTAGGAGTACTTCCCTTCTTGATTCCTCATCGTGCGATTTGATTCCTTTAAGGCTTATGCCTATGTTTATTCCTACTCAATCTTACGCGTCGCGAAGCGGTTGCTATGAATCGGGAATTTGAGGAATTGAAATGGTGCTACGGATAAGGTGCGTGATGTTTTCCATGCGTAATTGGTTGGGGCTGTTGTAGTTGCCCTGTTGAAGGATAATATGTTGCTTCAGCTCAGTAGCTGTGTTTCTGAGAACTTTGAGGCTATGCTCAGGTTGTTATGATGCTTACAATCGGCCATCGCGCAATATTGATATGATGGTAGAATGCTTGCCCATATATGGGGGCAATGAATGACTTGAAGGGAGGTCTTCTCGCAACGTGATTTCGAGATTTCGGTACTTTAGTTCCGGCGGAGGAAGGGCAATTGGACTATGAATGTTCAAGTTTGGGAGATTGATACGCTCAATTTACACCTTAAAAGAATGTAAGCGATCGTTGTCAAATATAGTAACCCAACAAGGTTGGGGTCAAATCCCACAGAGAACAATATGAGGGCGTTAGGAATGCTAGAGAATTATCACCTATCGTGCAGTGCCAAACAAATATGATTTTGGGTTTTTGATGATTGTTTATAACTAAATGCGAAACTATAAACTATCCTAGAAAGCAATTAAAATGATCGAGGGCAACAAGTATCGATGCTTCGGGTATTACACTCGAGTAACGATCCAATGTATTTCACGATTTTACAAATATGAGCGGGTAATGTTAATTAGCCACGGATAACATTTCTTAATTAGCTTTTCCCAAAGACTAACAAGACTTCCTAATTGAATTATCCCTAACCCAATTAGGAGATTAAGCACTTCCGAGTTTGGCTACAAGTAGTTCAATCCTATCCCTAGGTAGAATCTATAAAATGAGGGTTAAAGCCTCAAGTTCTTGTTAATTAATCTTTCCCAACCCCAAATAATCTTTTCCAAAACTAATTCGGAGTTAATGGGCGAGTCCTAGGGTTAGCTAATCCCTTTGGAAACATTAAAGAACAAGAATAATTAAAATAACAAACACCCACTTCATAAATATATGAAAATCACTCAATACATAAGCACAACAAGGTATTTAATCCACACTTTAAACATAAATATTCCCATAAACCATATTCAAGTGTTGGAAAAATACTACACACTTAGATATACAATACAAAGCAAGGAAATGAAGAAATAAACACAAATGGGTAAAGAAAACTTCACCACAATGTTGAAATCTACAAATCCAAAGTGTGTGTGCAAACCCACAAATCAATACTTGCTCTTCTCTACTCAAAATATATTTACAAAGCTCAAAATATGTCCAAAGGTATGCCAAGATTCGATCCCTAAGATGTTGCCAAGGTATGCTTTTTACAGAGGGCCAAAAATTTGAGTGAAAAGTGGACAAAAACACCATTGTCGGGCTGATATGCGATCGCATCCCTGTCGCATATTAGGGATGCGATTCGCATCTTCACTCTTTCCGTCACACATCAAAACCCTAGGTCCCAGAGGGTCGTCGCATTTGAGATATGCGATCGCATATTCGACCGCATTTCACTCATTAAACTTGACTCAACTTTTCTGTTGCGGTATGCGATCTCTGGGCTCGAAATGCGATTCGCATGTTGCATATGCGATCGCATTTGGCCATTGCTCCCCTCTTTTCTCTTCTTTACTCTCTTTTGCTCAATTTCACTCCAATTTGACCTTAACCACTTCATGGCATCATGTTCCTGCAAATAGAGAAATTATACACTGATAGCAACCTGAAATATCAATTTAGCAACACAAAATCTACTGAAAATAGGCCAAAATGAGTGGTAAAATCGCCACTCATCAGAGATAAAGTAATGAGACTTGGTGTTTTCAAGTGAGGTGGAATTTTCATCGGTAATGTGATTCGTCGTCTCTGATCAAATGGAATGTGTTAAGTTCGTCGGTGCTATAGTTTCTTCGGTTGCATGAGGTCAGAGTATTGTGAAGAAGTATTGAAGAAGCGACTATCAGAGACCGTGAGGTGCGGCGGTTCTTTATTGAATAAGTATTGATAACGAAGGCAGCTCGATAAAGATGATTTTCGGATAGTTTGAAGTCGTGGTGATCTGCTAGTTTAAGAACTACATGGAATGATATTGAATTGAGGCAGCAACTGAGCAGCATACGATGAAGAAAGATATGTGAGAAGTGCTAGGTAGTGGTTCCATTCTAGAAGGCCAGGTGTAAGAAATGGAAGTCAGGTAGTCGCTTAAAGGAATGAGTTTAACAAGTGGGAGAGTGGCAGTGTAGCCTATGAGTTCAGTGGTAAGACGGCTGCCTATCTTGAAGAAACGTTTGGAGTGATTTGAGAATTTTAGTGGATGGTGATTGGGTCCGCGAGCCTAAGTTGAAATGTGGGTTATTTCGGCGGAAGGTGGGATTCAACAGGGAGGAGTTGTTAGGGATGGGAAGGATGCAATATGGAAGTGGATTGGAAGATGTGGTAGTGCATTTAGTAGATGTCTATGAGGAGTTGACGGTCGGGAAAAGTTGGTGAATGAGAATAGGCTTAGGATGGGATATTGATGTTATAGAGGGTGTGCAGCGCAGCGTTGTTGGAAGGTGTCAGTTGGTGATTCCCACAGGTGGGTTATCTCCCGTGAGTAGGTTAGCGTTCGTGTGGTTGGCAAGTTTCTGCGAGGGATCCTAGTGGCTATTCGGTAAGAGGAAGGATGTGTGAATGGTGCTAGAGAATTTTAGTATTTAGGGAATTTTAACAGGAGAGTTTGAAAGCATTGGTCGGATTGGTTGGGCAAAAATCATGTCAACAAAGGAGAAAGGATCTCAGCAAGGTCTAGAGTGGTGCAAGAGTAGCTTCGGGCTAAGTGGGGGAGTCCCACCACCTGCAGTTGGATTGTAGGATTGTGTTCTTGTGGGGTTGCGTATCGTCGGCGTATTCGCAAGTTATTACAGCTAAGGGAAGGGAGTAGAATGGTAATTATACATTGGATTTGATAAATATGTGCACAAGTTGGTCCTATTGGACCAGGGTTAGGTTTTGGGAGGTTCAGAAATTTTTCTTAAAGCATGGACGAGTTGTAGGGTAGTGACTCAGTCACATGCTTCATTAAAAAGGGTGTTTATGTGCTAGAAGATCCTTGGAGTTGATTGTATTCGGGGCCAGTTAGAGTGGGTGACTCTCAATAGCGGTCCTAGTGAATTCAAAATTTAAGAATGCGGCGTTTAAGGGTTTCAGACAGCAGTATGATTAAGAATCGAGCTTTTACAGTATAATTTCTGAGAAGAAGGAAAATGGTTGGAGTGTTCTATGTTATTTTCAGCATGCAGGATAGTATTGGAGGAATGGGAGAAATAAACTCCTGGTTGTAGAAAGATTATTAAGAGGGTGTGAGACGGGTTGCGGGATTTAGGCAGCATGGTCTCGTGAATCAAGGTCACTCGGGATGAGTGAGGGTGGAGTTTGCTATTAGTTGAAGGAAGTCACTATTATCTCTGAGGCAATTAAAGATGATAAAAAGAAGATAGATTGGTTATCCATGGTTGAAATGGCACATGTATGGCAGTGATCAGTTCCTTCGGCGTGATTGAGTATGTGTGTGGTTTTTGCAGATGTGTGTGGGACTTGTCGGCCGTTGTAATAGATTTCATTTGGAGGCATTCAAGTGATATGGCATGTCAGGTGTAGGCGGATCCCAGAAGGTTTATGGTGGTTCAAACCACTACTTAAGGACTTGTGTGTATTGTGATTGTGAGAATTCACTTGTGTGTTGTTATGGTTCTCATGAATTGAGGTAAGTAAGAGGTTACTCTATGATGAAGTGTTCACCCTATTAGCGGTTCAGGAAGTATGATGGAATTCCTATGTTATTCGATATCGGCATGTTGGGTGCAGTAGTCAGTGGGGAGCTGGAAGTAATAACTGGATCACGGTTCGGCGTTAACAAAGATGTCATGAGCTCGGAGGAGAAAGAAAAAGCGATTTGGAACTTCAGAGTAAGATGGTGTTATCTTCAGTGTCACCTGAGATCGATATTCGGTGAAAGAGGCTTTGTGCCCTGGTCATGGGTTCTTGATGTGTTTTGCAGGATTGGTGTGGTCGGTGGTATGGATGTGCAGACTTGTTACCTCGTGAAAGGTCGTGGGAGCGTGACCACGGGAAGATGGTATAGTGTGACAGGTAGTCACCTGATTGATTGAAGATTTAGACCAAGTATAAGGAAGTGCAATATTGCTTATTTGAGAATTTATGTCTGGAAGGCGTTTGGTTCAATTGGTTGTGGATTGTGGAGTGTTGTCCCGGCTATGATGGTTGTTATTGTGTATTATGAGAGGAATCAGGGTATTATGGACCCAGGTGAAGCTATTAGCCTAGTTCAGTGCAAGCAGAATCGACTGGAAGTGTGTGAATGGATTAAAACAAGATCATGGGCTTCATGTGAGTTAGATGTGTTCATTTCAGTGTAGCACTCCTCAAGGAAGGCTGTTGGAATATCAGGTATTGTCCCGTCTTCGTCAAATTCACGTGATATTATGATTGTGATGTGTGAGTTGTGAAACATCTTGATAATTTCTTATGTGATGAGATTCCGCGTAGTGATGAGGTTATGTGAGCAGGATGGATCTTAAGATTCAGATTATAAATTGCTCCTCAGTTGTGCTTGAGTTTTGTAGCATATGGCTCTATCAGTCTCCCCAGAATGGTATTCTGCACTTAGCGTGCTTGTGAACGGTATCCAGTAATTTGTAATAGTAAGCAATTCAGCTCCGTGTATACCTCTTTATGTAAATTTTATGATGGGACCGGGTGGCACGTGGCCACGGGTATGTTATTTGGATCGGGTTGCATGCCGCAACAATGTGATGATGGGTACGGTCCCCTATATTTATTTCTCTTATGTTATACTTCCTATTTTTCTGAGGAAAGTTCATATTAGTTGCGTGAGTTGAGTAGTCCTTTCCTGAGTCATTTCTTATGTATCATGTTCGAGTTGTGGCCTATTGGCGCATTTTGGCATCGTGTGGGACTGTTGATCATGTCTGGGATGAGTTGCTGTCTGAACAGTTCATATTGGGTGAGACACGATTTTTGGATCAAGGGTCAAGTGCGACGAGATTATGTGAAGTAAACTACAGGACAATCACCATTATTTGGTCTGCAATGAGATGATTATCTAAGTCAAGAGAAAGGATTTCAATGTTTTGGTTAACTCTGCAGTTGGTTAGGAATTTCTACACATCTCCTCCGTTGTGGTGGTATCGTTAGCATTATAGCAGGATGTATGTATATATCTTATAAGTGCATTGAGAGCATCGGAGTCGTAGAATTGTGGCTATTAAGGTTCAAGGAGCGTCATTGTGGTTAGATGATGGATTATGCGGTGTATGGTGATGATTCAGCAAAGGTACGTAGTTGTGTTCTGGTGCCTCGTGAGGTAGTTGATACGGTGTTCATATATTAGAAACAGGCCTGACAGAGAATTTCAAGTGTTGGAACTGGGGTCTGAGCTTATTGTATGGATAAGAGGGAATATCTTCAGATTTGATCAAGCTGATGTGCTCAACTGGGTTGTGGAAGCACGGGCTAGTGCACAAGGTGTTAAACAGTGATTTCAGATAACTCAAGAGAAGTTCTTGGCACGTTCAAGGACGAACGTCTGTTTAAGTGGGGGAGAATGTAACGACCCGACCGGTCGTTTTGAGCTCTAGCGTGTCGTTCAGCTGTTGGAAGTCATGAACAGCTTCATTTCAGGTATTATGACTTGTGCATATGGTTGGAGTTGAGATTCACGAAGTTCGGAGTTAGATTGAAAGGAAAAATCTTCATTTTAGAAGCCTTAAGTTGGAAGAATCGGTTAAGACTGAGATTTGGAGTAAACGACCTTGGAATCAGGATTGGAAGGTTCCAGCAGATTCGTATGATGATTTCGGACTTGGGCGTATGTCCGAATCGGGATTTGGATAACCCGGGAGCGTTTCGGCGTATATTGTGGAAGTTAGCATTTTTGAAGGAATTACCTAAGTTTGGCTTGAAGCACGTTTTAGAGATATTGATGTCCGTTTGGGATTCCGAGTCAGTGAATAGCTTCGTATTGTGATTCTGGAGTTGGGAGCGCGATCGTAAGTGAATTCGGATGTCCGGAAGTCAGTTTGAAGTCATTTGGCTAGAGATAGAAATTTGAAGGATTTTGAAGAATCCGACCGGAAGTGGAAATTTTGATATCGGGGTCGGAATGCAATTTCGGAAGTTTGAGCAGGTCCGTAATGTCGAATATGACTTGCGTGCAAAATTTGTGGTCAATCAGATGTGATTTGATGGGTTTCGGCGTCGGATGTAGAAGTTTGAAATTCTAAGTTCTTAAAGATTTGGATTGGAGAGGATTCATCGTTTCGATGTTGTTCGATGTGATTTGAGGCCTCGAGCAAGTCCGTGTTATGTTTTGGGACAGGTTGGCGTGATTGGACGTGGTCCCGGGGGCCTCGGGTTGATTCCGGGTGGTTAACGGATCAATATTTTAAGTTGAAGAAAAGATGAAGTTTGATGGCATCTAGTGTAACCGCACCTGCGAGGCTTTGGCCGCAGATGCGGAGCCGCAGGAGCGGCTTTGGTGCCGCAGGTGCGAGATTTTTGGTGGCTTGGAAGGGAGCGCAGGTGGGATGTTATTTCCGCACCTGCGGAGGCACATATGCGGACAGTGGGGGCGCAGGTGCGAGTTTGGATGGGGGCTGAGGAGGCCGCATGTGCGGGTGTTTGGGCGCACCTGCGGGATCGCAGGTGCGGATATTGGCCTAGGAAGAATGTTTTAAAACGTAAAATTTTCATTTCTTCCCCCATTTTCATCTTGGCATAGGCGATTGCGGGGAGCTTCAAGGAGGGATTTTTTCCAGAGATCACAAGGTAAGTAATTTCTTCACGTTTTTGAGTTAAATACAAGATCATTACATGGATTAGATATGAGAAATTAAGGAAAATCTGGGAATTTTGAAGGAAACCTAGAAATTGGGTAATTTGGATTATAGCCACGAATTGAGCATGAATATTTGAATAAATTGTATATTTGAACTACTAAAGTTATGGGTAGAGTTTATCTTCGAGGAATTTCGGAATCCAGGCACGGGGGCCCGAGGGCATTTTGGTCATTTCATTGAGCGGAGTTGAGGATTATATAATTTAAATTTGTTGCGAGTATTAGAGTGAATTTTCATTGCTTTGCCATTATTTGATAGTTTTGAGGCGTTGTGCATCCATTGGAGTCATCAGGAAGGGCTTGGAAGCCGATTATGGAATTTCGGAGCGAGGTAAGTCTCCTTTCTAACTTCGTGAGGGGGGATTGTCCCCATGTGTGAAATAAATGAATATATGTTATTATTTGTGGGGGCTATGTACGCACGAGGTGACGGGATTCTGTGCATAGCTATTGTTATGCCATGTCCTGGTAGTCTAGGACCCACGAGCATGCCTTACTTGTTGTCCTTGTGATTTTATCAATGATATTAGCCTGGTGATATGATCGAGTTAGTAATTGAATACTTAAAAAGGTCAAAGCTTATTTTCCTTAATCAATTGAGAAGAGAATGGATCCTTCCTTGCATAATTGTGTCCCGGATTAATCGGTGATATTTAAACCCTTTCGAACTTGGCAAATGAATTTTCAGAAATGATTTAAATACTACCTTCATGTTCCCCTAAAGAGAATTTTATTATTTTCTTGAGAAGTTGTTTTCTTGATAAAAATGTGGATTTATTATGTGAATACGGGTGCATATGAGCACCTGAGTCGCAGGTATGATTTGCGAGTAGGCTAGCCTTATTATTATTATGTTTATCGCGTCGTATGATCGATTCGCGAGCGGGAATAATAGATGCATATGGTTCGAGTCGTTCGACCCTCGGAAGTGCACAGTTTATTATTGTTGGTCCGCGTCGTTCGATCCTTGGCATTTTGTTTGTGCATGGTAAATGCTGCGTATTTCCTGTGATTTATACATGTCTATTGGCCTAAGTACATCTTGAGTTTCCAGCTAAAATGAAGAAGGATTTATGTGTAAAAAAAATGCGGAATGAATTGATATTTCTTACCTCTGATTATTATTTAATTGAAGTATGATACGTATGCTTAGAAACTCACTTGATTATATTTATCCGACTTATAGCAAGTGTCTAATTTGACCTCTCGGCACTACCTCTCTGAGGTTAGGCGGGATACTTACTAGTACACGTTATTTTCGTACTCATACTACACTTGCTGTGCATTTTGTTGCACATGTACCTTCATAGCACATTGGTTGACTTGGAGACTTAGACGGGTTGCATCATCCGGAGGTGTTCCGCAGGTGACAGAGTCTCCCTTCTATGTATTTGCACTTTATTTTAAAGTCTTTGTCCAATTTGTACCTCAGACAAGCGTTGTATAATTGTATAAATTCTTAGAAGTTGCTCATGTACTTTTGTCACCGGGTTCTGGGGATGTGTTGGGATTTATTTTCTTAAACTGAATTGATTTTCTGTCGTATTTAATTTACAAAGATTTATTCATTTGATTATGAAATGCAATGAAAGGTAACGATTCGAAAATGTTTAAAACAGGAATTATTCCAACTAGTTAAGGATTGGCTTGCCTGACAGTGGTTTCCGGCGCCATCACGACCTTATGGAATTTGGGTCGTGACACTAACCTTGCAGAAATAGGTGAAGGAACAAAACGACCGAATCGAGTAAATTCCTGGAGTACCACCTATCATCAAAGGCATTGACGTTGATAGATATTCCCAAGTACGATGGGATAACCGATCCACATGATCATGTAACTGCTTTTACTACCGTAGTAAAAGGCAACGAACTCACTAAACAAGAAATTGAATCAGTACTGGTCAAGAAGTTCGGAGAGACACTCACCAAAGGAGCACTAACATGGTATTCACTTATACCCGAGAATTCTATTGACTATTTTGATGAGCTTGCAGATTCCTTTATAAAAGCATATTCTGGTGCACAAAAAGTCGAAAAAAGAATGGAAGACATATTCAAAATAAAACAAGGATATGCGGAGTTGCTCCGTGAATTTGTAGACAGGTTTTAACGAGAAAGAATGCTGCTACCAAGGGTACCTGACAATTGGGTAGCAATGGCGTTTGCAAGCAACTTAATGATAGAAGCTCAGAAGCCACGAGAAGACTCAAGGAAATCTTGAAAGAATTTCCAGCCACAACATGGAATGATGTCTATAATAGGTACAGTACCAAGTTACAAATAGAAGAAGATACCATTGCTCAATCAAAAGCAGAAGACAGAACCAGTTCTAGACGCTCCGAACAAGAAAGGAGAACAGGTAAAGACAGGTACGACCCGTATATGGGACCTTCGGACCGAGAAACTCGTTCCAAGTTTGAAAACACACGGTCAAAATACATACCGTCAAATAAAGTTATGAGTTCATCCTCATCAAGATCCAGAAAGGATCGGGATGAACGAAATAGAGGTAATGCAAGAATTGGAGACTACAACTTCAATGTAAGTACTTCTGAATTAATTACAGTACTGAGAAACATGGGCGATAAGGTTCGATGGCCCAAAGAAATGAGATCAAATCCAAACTTCTGGTGCGAATTCCACAACGATCACGGACACAGAACATCGGATTGCAAATTATTGCAATGTAAGGTAGAACAATCATTGAGACAGGGCTATCTAACAGAATTGTTTAGTGAAAAAGGTAAACATGCATATATGAAGAACAGGCAAGAGCCCCCAAAACCACTATCTCCAAAGAGGACAGTGAATGTGATACACGGAGGAGACGAGGTAAATGGAGTGGTCTGCAAAAGAACAACAAAATTCACAATTACACACGGGAAGTGAATTCGTGAAGCCATGGAAGCAGATAATATATCATTCGACGATGCAGATGTCAACGGATTGCTGCTTCCTCATAACGACGCACTGGTAATATCCTTACTTATACATGACACTAACGTAAAAAGAGTGTTGATTGATCCAGGTAGCTCAGTCAGTATCATTTTGTTGAGAGTTGTGGAAGAAATGCTAATGGAGGATCGAGTAATCCCAAAAGCACGAGCATTATCTGGGTTTGAAAACTCTACGGTCATAACAAAAGGAGAAATTGAGCTTAGTACCTATGCAGAAGGAGTAATCAAAAATACGAAATTCCAAGTCATTGATACCGATATGGCTTACAACGTAATCATGGGGAGACCATGGATCCATGATATGGAAGCAATACCATCTACTTTACATCAGGTAATTAAATTCCCTTCCAAATGGGGAATTCAACATATTCAAGGCGATCAGTAGACCTCAAGGAATATAAATTCAGTAGTACACTCTAACAAAAAAGAGGTAGCAGAAGAATCAAAAGACGAGGAAATCACCCAAACAAGTACGGAAGAAGATAGGCACGAGAAGGTGAACCATATCACCATAGAGGCAACATCAAACCATACAGACATGGATTCCAGACCCGATGTCATTCATGAGCCAAAAGAAGATGAACATATTAAAACAACTACTGGGAGCTCGAATATATCCCACTATTCGAGTAGGAGCCTGAGCAAAAAATTCATATAGGCACGAGGCTAAGCCTCGCGAGAAGAGGTAAGTTAATTGAATATTTAAAATCTAACTCAAATTGTTTCGCTTAGTCCCAGTCAGACATGACAGGTATACCTCCAGAAGTGATGACTCATAAACTAAATGAAGATCCATCCTTCGTACCTGTCAAGCAAAAGAAAAGAAAGCAAGGACCATTCAAGAATCAAGTGATCGATGAAGAGGGGGACTTATTGCTACAAAGTCATGCCTTTTGTCCTGAAAAATGCTAGAGCCACGTATCAAAGTGTGACCAAGATGTTCAAGGAACATCTGGGGAAAACAATGGAAGTATACATTGATGACATGCTGGTGAAATCAACACAAGTGGAAGATCATTTCCAGCATCTTTCAATCACCATCAAAATACTGTGCATGTATAACATGAAACTAAATCCAGAAAATGGGCCTTTGGCGTTGAATCAAGTAAGTTTTTTGATTTCCTTGTACCAAATAGGGGTATAGAAGTAAACCCTGCTCAGATTAAAGTTATTGATGAAATACCTGATATACTTACGAGAAAAAAAGAAGTTCAAAGACTAACAAGAAGAATTGCAGCCTTAGGAAGATTTATCTCCAAGTCTTCGGAGAAGAGTTTTAAATTCTTTTCAGTTCTAAAAAAGCATAATCAGTTCGAATGGACTGAAGAATGCCAACATGCTCTCAAAAGTCTAAAGGCCTATCTATCAAAACCCACGCTGCTGTCTAAACCAAAAGAGGGGGAAATGTTGTATGTCTATCTTTCCGTTGCAGAAATTGTCGTAGGTAAGAGAAGACAAAGGTAAACAATCTCCAATTTATTATGTAAGCAAGTATTTATTAGATGCTGAAACAAGATATCATCATCTAGAAAAATTAGCGTTAGCTCTAATCATGGAAGCTAGAAAGTTAAGACCGCACTTTCAATGTCACCCAATCACTGTTGTAACCTCGTATCCACTGCGAAATATTTTACATAAACAAGAGTTATCAGGGAGGTTAGCTAAATGGGCAATAGAATTAAGCGAACATAATAATATATCAGCCTAGGACTGCAATAAAGTCTCAAATTTAGCTTATTTCATCATTGATTTTAATACTAGCATAATCCCTGAAGTGGAAAAAGAGTTACAACTCTTCAACGGGGCTAATCCAGGAATATGGACCATATTTACTAACGGCTCTTCTAGTGTAAAATGAGCCGGCTTGGGAATTGTTTTAATATCACCTACGGGTGAAAAGATACGACAAGCCATTAACTGTTATCCCATAACTAACAATGAAGCAGAGTACGAAGCTGTCATTGCAGGGCTTGAACTGGCACGAGAACTCTCAATTGAGCAAATCATGTCAAAAGTGACTCTCAACTAGTGGTAAACCAAATGCAGGGGACTTATACCGCTAGAGAGGCTCGGATGCAACAATATTTGGAAAAGGCACGAGACTTAGCAAGGAAATTCCAGTCATGGAAAGTTATGCAAATACCCAGGGAGGAAAATGCAGAAGCGGATGCATTGGCTAACCTCGCAGCAGTTACTGATGTAAAAAATAAAGACAATGCAATTGTGATACACTTATTCCATTCAGCAATCGACCAGGACAAAAATAAGGTAACATTTAACAATTTAACCTTGGATTGGAGAAACGAAATTGTAAACTTTTTGCATAATGGTACCGTACCAGAAGATAAAAAAGCAGCTCAAGCACTTCGCTGGAAAGCTGCACGGTACTGCCTAGTTCGTGATACTTTATACCGCAAAATGTTTGGAGGTCCCCTAGCAAAGTTCCTTGGGCCCAAAAAACGGAGTACATGATGAAGGAAGTACACGAGGGTCACTGCGGGAACCACGCAAGAGCAAGAACCTTAGTCAAAACCCTAATCAGAGTAGGGTACTATTGGCCTAAAATGGAAGAAGAGGCTGAGAATTCTGTAGCTAAATGCGACAAATGTCAATGATATGCTAACAATATGCATCGACCAGCAGAGTTACTCCACCCAGTAGTGTAACCATGGCCATTCATGAAATGGGGCATGGATATAGTGGGACCTCTTCCCGCAGCTAAAGGAAAGGTACGGTTCTTACTCGTATTAACTGATTATTTCACAAAATAGGTGGAGGCAGACGCTTTTAAACATGTGCGAGAAAAAAGAGGTAAAAAGATTCATTTGGCGACACATAATATGCCGCTTCGGAATACCAAAGGAGATCGTATGTGATAATGGCCCGCAATTCATAGGCTCACAAATCACGGAGTTCTTCGAAAGCTGGCAAATCAAATGAATCACTTCATCACCATATCACCCCGTGGCTAATGGGCAAGCCGAATCAATAAACAAAGTCATCGTCAACAACTTAAAGAAACGGTTGGAAAAAGCCAAGGGAAACTGGCCTGATTAGCTACCGGCAGTATTGTGGGCCTACAGAACTACTGCAAAAATAGCCACGGGAGAAACTCCATTCATGCTTGTTTATGGTACAGAAGCTTTAATACCGGTGGAAATCGGTGAACCAAGCATGAAGTTCACAACAGCAACGGAAGAAACAAACAACGACGAGTTGAAAACTAATCTGGATTTGCTAGAGAAAAGGAGGGAAGCCACACTTATACGTATGGCAGTCCAAAAACAAATTATAGAGCGATATTACAATAGAAAAGCTCGCCTCAGATATTTCAAAATTGAAGACTTCGTTCTTAAAAAAGTCTTCCAATCGACAAAGGAAGCTGGTGCAGGAAAGCTAAATCCAAATTGGGAAGGACCTTACAAAGTCCGTGGCATTGCTTGAAAAGGCACTTATGAGCTGGAAACTATGGACGGCAGAATCTTACCAACCAGTTGGAATGTTGTTCATTTGAAGAATTATTACTTCTGAGTAAAAGGAATACCCCCGGTTAGATATCATTACGTTCGATTTTACTTTTGTACAGTTAAAATCGTACTAACCTTTTTAGATGATAGGCAAAAAGCTAACACATCATCAGATGATGATATTAGACCTGCATAGACACGAGGAAGTAATTGAATTCCCGGTCTAGGGTTACAACATTATGATGGACGTTTTTAAGGGTTAAGCAATCATCATCTAAAAACTATATACCTTCGAGTCCCGTATGTTTTTCCTTTTCAGGAAAAGGACCACAAGGAAGGAATAGTCAAGTGCTCGAGATTTCATTCTTAAAAGCTCAAACACTTTGGGGGACTATACACTATAGAAGGCAAAGAAGAAGCAAAGAAGACTATCAAAAATTCAGCTCAAGCCTGAAGATCCATCTTCCCAAACAAGACAAGTAGAGCAAAATCAAAGAGCCAAATACAAAAACACAAAGCCTGATTCATAAACCTTAAAAAAACATATTCGTAAATATAAACGAATGTTTCAAAAAAATATATTCTTAAATGTAAATGAATGTTTAGGTTAAAGGCAGAATATTAGTTACGGATAAAAATGCATATCCTTGTGCTTAACCAAAAACCGTTGTAAATGAAAATAGTTACGGATGAAAAAAGCATTATCCTTGTATTTATTCAAAAACTGTTGTAAACAAAAACAGTTATGGGTAAAATACCCTTGTATTTATTCAAAAATTGTAATAAATGAAAACAGTTATACCCTTGTATTAATTCGAAAAAGATGTTGCAAAAGAAAAATAGTTACGAGTACAAGTTTATACCAAATCTGTATACACAAACGATGTAAAATGTTACGAAAGTTCGAAATAATACAAAGACTTTCTTCAAAACATTGTCAAAGCAAAACATGTGAAATTCCTATCTCTCTTTTGTACATTTACACCATTATGAAGTTGAGACGTCTTCTTCGTTAAGTGTCGATCAAAAAAGGGCCCTCTTTTATAAATCATGCCTATTACGAAAAGGTACAAAAAATCTAAGCATTTTTTTAAAATGCAAAGTCAATAACTAAGAGGTAAACCAAAAACCTCAAGAAGAAAGCATGCAAAGACTTAAGAGTGAAACAAAAACTCAAAGAAATCTAAAGTCATGCTAATATTAATATTGATATATTACGTCAAAAAAAACTAAGTATTAACTTAGTCTAAGACGACATTGTTTAGACATAGGTTTCCCCTAAGTTGTCAGTTGGGGACTTACAAAGGATCAAACGTTACCCCCATTGGGACCGGGGGTAACCACCAATTGTTGCAAATAAAAAAAAGGGAGAACCAAGTTCCATAAAATCTTTTCTAGATGGGGGGATTGTCTTTTCTGGCAGGATGAACGACTTGATATGGCGAGACACGAGAAGCAGGGATCTCAGCTTCAGGTGAAGAGAAATTCTGACTTTGCTGAGACTTCTCAATCGTCTCTCTGGTTTTAGCAATTTCGGCTTCCAAGTCAAAACCCTCTTGGCCCATTTCCATCAATGTGTCAAGACGGGCATTCAAATAAGCCCAGCTAACATCGACGGCTACTTTGTCTTCAAGAGCCTCGTAGTCTTTCTCCCATTGTTCAGCTTCATCTCTTAACTCATCTCTTTCAGCCACGGCAGCATCATGAGAGGTCTGTAAAGGAACAAGGGATCTTTCCAGAAACTGGACCTTCTCTGAAGAGTTACGGAGGTCTTCTTGGGTTTGGGTGAGCAATTGTACAAGTTCACCAGAGTACACCTCCTTTTGGTCTAACAAAGCCTTCAGGCTCCAAATCTCCTCTGTGGAACGGGAAAGCTGTTCCGCAAATGAAGACTCCAAGATGTTTTTGTCCTTACCTGCCTAGTTCGAAGACGCCTTCTCAATGGCCAGTTCTAATGCAATAACTCTCACTTGTTGCTCCAAGGTACACTTTTCCTCCTTCATTGCCTCCATGTCAAGCTGTAAACCCTCGTACTGCTCCTTCCAATTGTCAGACTCGGTTTGGAAGTCTTTCACTGATTGCTCCACTTGAACGATTCTCTTCATTAACTCTGTGCCTATAAGATTGATCTACATAAAGAGATAAACTAGATACGGTAAGAATATATAAATATATATGAAGGAAAAGTAAGTTTTACCTTTAAGGACGAGTGCACAATCTCGTTCATCCAAGTCAAGGAGTTGTGGCTTTCTAGCTTAGACTTCTCAGTTGGGCCTATCAATGGCTTTAACCATACATCAGCCTGGCCCAACTTTTTCAAGAGGCTGCCCGCTGCAGGAACCTCTATTATTACTTGCTTAATCACCCCCATTGCTGGAAGAACCAACTTCAACAGCAGAAGGCACGGAAGTGGGGCGGGTGAAAGAGCTACGAGAAAAGTAGGTTGGGGAGCACAAACAACAATGGGAGTAGAAACAGCAGCAGGAGCAATAAAAGAAAGCTCCGTAGAGGCAGGAGGAGAGAAAATAGCAAGAGGGGCTTCATCAGAAACGGTACCAAAACCTTGTTGGAATAGGTGATCAATGGACTCACGAACAGGAGAGGGAGTTGTATCTTCGGGAGCGGAAAGTTCTGACTCAGGCACAGGAGGATCAACAACGGGCGCAGACTCATCGTCGGAGACCACCCTCCTCCTACGTGACCTATGGACAAGCGAACCCTCCTCTTCCTCTTCATCCTCTAAGGTCTGGGACCCACTCGTCTTCCTTTTCAATGAGGAGGAGCCAACGATGATCTCCTGGGCCTTTTCCAAGGACATCTTTGAAGCGGACACAGCCGCAGCAGAAATTCTACAAACAGGAAACACTACCAAATAAAAAGGGTCAAATAAAGCTCAGAAAGGGAAGAAGTAAAAACAAAACAAAATTCACTTACCGTGGGTCTTCACCTTCCAACCAAACCCCAAAGAGAGGTACTTCCACGAACGTTCTTCTAAAGGAGCAATTGACAAAAGTGTTTCTACCCAATCACGGAAACCAGAGACATTCTCGACGATTCCCATGGTTGCTGCAAAAGGAAAAGAAACAGTCACGGTACTGATAATTTATCGAAAATAAAAAAGGGAAAGTGAGCAAATCTGTACTCACGTGCAAGGTTCCATTTCTCAGGGAAGGGGAGATTTTCTTCACCTACTAAACCTGCAGTAGGGATAGCAACATATTGTACATACCACCCTCTATCCTTGTCATCATCTGGAGTAACTAACACCCTTTTACTCCTAGTCGCGAGAGTAAACACTCCTTGGCGGAACAACATCGGAGAATAGAGGTATATAAGATGATGAAAAGTAAAGGATACGGAAGCTAAATTGGCCAAATACCTAAGGCACATGACTACTCGCCAAACAAGAGGACCGACTTGTCCCAAACAAACTTTGAAGAATCGACAAAACTCAATGATAACAGGGTCGATTGGAGGCTTGAATACTAATGTGAAGGGATAAGTATAGACATAAGAGTACCCAGTCCTGTAAGAGGTTATCCTTTGGTTATCGTTAGGAACAACAACAGGAAAATCAGGCTTCCAATAACAATCCCTGTGTAAAAGAGACACTAAGCCCTTTGTTATTTGGGTAGGATAAAGGTCAGCACTATCATGTGATGACATTGAAGAAAGCTGCTCACTCATAGCCTGACTATCCTTGGCAAAAGAAAACTCCGCGAAAACAATCTCATCGACTCTCGGCTCACAAAGTGGTTCATTATGTTCTCTACTCTTTGATGAATATCTAGAATCCGTAGCCCTCGAAGAAGACGAAGGAATATTAGACCTAGAAGATGGAGGGGAGAAGAATAAGAAGAAGAACCCCTGGAAGGAGTAGAACTTAAGCTCCTAAGCCTACCACCCCTCCTACTCCGTGTTGGAGTAGAAGAGGGATTCAATTCATCTACAATGATGACCTTTCTAGATTGCTGGTTTGAAGAAGACATATTTACGAAGATGAAGAATTTACAAATAAATAAAGAAGGTTATAAGTTTTTCATGAAAGTAAAGAAAGGAAAAGGGGTATTTATACTCGAAGGCGACTGTCAGAAAATGGAAAAAATAGTGATGTGAAAGTCATAATTGAAGCTGCCACTTCGTGACTGATGCAGCCACAAAAAGCCCTAAAAGGCGTTGAATAATTGCAGAACCAATCTAGGGATGCCACGTGGCACGGGCATTAAATGGAAGTGACAAGCGACGCAAACATTCAGAGATGGATAAAATGGTACGAGTGAAGCGGCGGCAAAATATTTCCGCCATAAATGAGTATCCACTTACAAAATATTAAATCAATAAATAAATGGTAAGTGGGGGGACTATCTGTATTGGTAAAAATAAGCTTCACACACGTACTAATTATGATGACTCAGTAATCCATGTGGAGCAATGAAGACATGACAATTGGACGAGACTTTATGAACAGGTACGAGACAAAGAGGAACGGAACAGCATACCCACGAGGTAATCAGATACAGGAATCTCAACCTGATTGAGGAGATGAAGAGACATGGTCAGAATAAATCAAGGCAGAATAGAGGGTAGATTTGGGAATCTTCAATTAATGAGCCAAATGTTACATAATTTTCACGCAATAGTTACAATTAATCATTATAATATTACATTAATGCCATTGATTAGCCATTAATGCTCAATCACTGAAATGAGTAGACGTTATATTAAGAAATTCCCTATAAAAGAGAGTAAAATATAACTTGTAAGGACACGTTCGAACCACTATTGAAATATACTTACTTTTTACGCATAATTAATGCTTTCTATTTACGAATTTACTTACAATTATTTCCATATTCTTTTGGTTATCAGAAACTCGGGTTCTTCTTAAAATAGATTTGGAAGAGAATCTCATTATTTGGTTAAACAATTATATCTATTATTCAATTCATTGACTACGTGAGCACAAAAAACCATGCTAGAGCTAATGTTAAGGCTATTGGTGTCTTATCTAGAATATTATGAACTAATCTTGAGATTTGATGCAATACTTGCCTTATACGTAATCACATATATGTTATGTACACACACCCTTACTTGTCGCTCTTGTGTTGTGCCTCGAATTGAATGTTTGCTCCCTATGATATATATGTGATCCTTTATTTGACTACAAGGATTCATCCTTTTTATGCTAGAGATCGTGTTTTAGGATTATCATTTCCTGAATTGGCCAAGTTGAGCATTTGTGAAATCATTGCTAAGTTGATTTAGTTGTACTCATGCTTTATATGTTGAGACCTCATCCGCATTCATGTATTTTCATGTCCATGTGAACTTTGTTGATAAATTATGAGTGTATGTCTTTGATGATGATTTGGCTTATTGCATTGTTGTGATTGTGGTAAATGTGGACATTTTAGGTGGATTGGTTAGATTTTGGCACGAGATATTTGATGTGCGATTATGACTGATATTGTCATTGTATCGGGTGTGGAGCGATAAGGGTATATATTGTTATTGTGTCGGTTGCAGAGAGATAAGGGTGGGTATTGTTATTGTGTCGGGTGCAAAATGATGAGAGCGGATATTGCTATGGTATCGGGTGCGGAGCAATAAGGGTGGATGTTACTTTTGTATCGGGTGCGGAGCAATAAGGGTAGATATTACTATTGTGTCAGGGTGCAGAGTGAAAGAGTGCATATTGTTAGTGTGATGAGATGTAGAGTACGAGGGCGACATTCTCGAATATGCATGTGAATTCTTGTGTTTTTCTTGCATTTCTACGTGGTCTTTTTGTTGCATCTATCATGATAATCTATGCCTTATTATTTGATGATTTGGTTGCCAATAGAGATTTACCTATGTGAAGTTGATATCTCATGCTTTATTAAGTTGTCGGTAGCATATCAAACTAACTTGATAAGGAAGTTGTCATCATACATTAATATATTTGATTCTTGAAAAGTTTCTCATGAACATATTATTTGGCAATTAATACATAATTGGGCCATTGTTATGCGCTGACGCCCTATGGTTATATTTGAGCATTTAAGCGCACACTATTTGGTGCAAGTCACTTGTTGTGCGGGATTGATAAAAGTTGTAATTTCATGATCAATGTAACTGGAAACTTTGATTTATTATCTTTATCTCAGTTGTGCACTCTAATTTTTTGATATTTGTTATTCTGTGACTGTTTCCTTAGATTTTTCTCTGTGTTATATGTTATTGAGCTACACGGGTTTGTCACGACCCCAAAATCCATCATTTAGGATCGTGATGGTACCTAGTCTACGTAAGCCTAACACATGATGAAATTAACATAATAAGGCAACTCATCTATTAAATAAAAATTTATAAATGACATGACATAGAAAAAATATGATCAATAGTCATACATCCTAAATGCGGTAGTACAGAGTCATAAGCTCAACTGAGAATACATTAGAAATCTCGAAATACAACATTATTTTGGAATACAAATAACAGTATTATGTAAAGAACAATAGAAGGTGACTATGAGGCATGTGAAGGAGAACAACATGTATACCTTAAGTCTCCACAATATCTGGCTCGAATCACTAGCGACGGGCTTAATTTGAGGTACCTGGATCTGCAAAAAAATATGCAAAAGCATAGTATGAATACACCAAAATCGGTATCCAATAAGTATGAAGACTAACCTCACTGGAGTAGTGAAGAAGTTCAAGCCAAGACACTCACCAAACAAATAACATGCGCAAAATATCAAAATAAAACTAACAACGGAAAGCAAAACCAAATAAGGAGAAACAAATAATAGGCATGTGATAACACGGTAAATTAACCAAAACATGTAATTCACATGTAGAATCAATTAAGGAGAAACAATGGCATGTTCAGATCATCAACTCGTTGTTGCGCCCCGTTTTCTCGCGAAATCGAGTTTTGACATGGGACAACTCTTTTAAACGAGTATTAAAATAGAAGAGTCTCCACCTAACGGTTTTAAGGTGTGTTAGGGCACCTATTATGCAAATAACTCTTGTTTGACTAGTCAACGCCACCAAAGATCGGGTAAGAGCTCAAATAACCTAAAGAGAAGGTGTTAGGCACTATTCGCGATCCACAACTGTGGGTCCTGGCCGAAACTAAAACTATGTGGATTAGGCTAGGTGATCAGATAAACAAAGAAATATAAAAGTCGAAGAGTTTCATTATAACACAAATGAGAACTGGTACAAGTCTATGAGGACTGCAAGGATACAACTAAAATGGTCTATATTAAACGACTAAGTATGAATAGCAAATATATAAAGGAGGGGGTTCCTAAGTTATTTAGCCGAAAGGATCACTCCGTGCAACATAATTAATACTTCGCAAATCCTTTTAGATAGAAGTTACTCATATTATTCAGCGGGCACAGACTATCATCCCCTGCTACCCGATTACTATGTTGAAGTTGTTTACCTAAAGTGTTTTAATTCAATTCTAAGTCGCGTCTTATGCGTGCACTACCCGTCCCGTGCCTTGGTCCATGAGGCTTTGGACCTCTATTTGGGCGAATCTAGACTTACTTAGGCTGCTCAAAAAATGATAAAACTAATCATGCATTCAAAAAACAAAGAGGACTGCACATAATAGCAAAGAGTGGCTCATGTTAGCCTCCACACATAAACAAAGAAGCACGCAGACTCATTTCTGGTTATATAGTGGGCAATTTCAGAATTAAGACGTATTTTCATTATTAAACCTTATAGGAATGGTTCCTAGATTGTTTTCAAAAAGCATTGAAACGACTCCAGAACCATGAACTAACATCGCTGATTTTATATACAAGTTCGTTAGGCACATGATAGTATCCTATAGGCAGCATTTCTAGTGGCAATTGGAATCGGTTTTATGATGCTTTATCCCTATAGGCATGTCATCTAAGCATGGAAATACAATGAAGCAACAAAAGAAGTTGATTAGTTGACTATGATCCTATAGTCATGATATCTAGATGGGCAGCACACTAAAAGCAATAAAATTGATTGACCGATTAATTAGTTGGAGTCCTATAGGCATGGTATCTATATTAACAAAGCATATGTTATTACATCATATAGGCATGATGTCTAAATGCACAGTAATTACATAGAAACAACATGGAAAATACTTAGACTAATATGTTTGAACAGTGTACGAGTGAGGTATGCATGATTCCTATAGGCATGATTTCTTTGTGGGTGTAGAATAGGAGCATAACAAACAAAGCATGTAAACCCCTATAGGAATGCTCTCTACCCGTTTATATGAAGATTAAGGGATACCCGTTCCACATTCCACTAATTCCCCAGCTGTCTCATTTTCAAATTATTACATGCCCAGAATAATGAATACGGGTATAAATATTACACACTGAACAATTGTTAGCCCAAGGGCAGGCCCAAATATAAATAACCCAGCAATGCCTGGGCCTTAAACAGGTTCATTCCCCTCGAATAGCAGACCTAAATCCAAACGCGTCCCAAACAGATGAGTGTGTCATTGGCCAGTGATTACAGACAAACCACTTGGCCATATAATCTAACTAACCACACATAGCAATCAATTGAACATCCTTGAGGTAATACCTCATAAGAATAGGATTACATGACATTCAGTAGGATTCACATGAAAGCATATTGACACTTGCATTTTCTAGAAGATAGGGTGACATGATTGGTTAAATAAGGGGTTAAACATGAAACTAGGAGAACCACTAGAACTTAGTCTCCACATGACATGAAAAAACTAACAACATAGGTTCATAACAAGTGAAAGAGTATGGCATGCGCAACATTAACAGAGTTGTAAAGGTATATCACTTAGGTTGACATGGTAAACATATATACATACTTAGTTTTTCATAACCAGAGGTTTATAGTAAAGCATGAGCAAGTTAGCCTCAAAGAGACTCAAAAATAGGAATCTAAGGCATGAAGGTCTAATAGAGTCATAGTCAGAGAGTGGCAATTAGACATAGTAAACAAACAAGTAAGCATGGTTTACGACAGGCAACATGCAACCTAACATGCTGAGTATAACACAAATATTCCAAGGTCTAAATCATTCATGGTGAATATGAGGGTCATGTGACACTTGAGAGGGTCAGATTCATAATAGGCAAAGACTAGATTGTAACACAAAGTCTAGATGTTGCATTTCATCTTATAGACTATAAGTAATATCGAGCAGCACGGTATTGAAACATACTTGGAATACACATTAATCTCACAATTGGTTATCACCATGGTTAAGAATTGGTCACCTTTAAAGTATTGGAACACAATAGTTGGTTTGTCGTAAGGATACAGAACCAAGTAAGGAGAAATTCAAGGGGAATAACAGGTAAAATGCATTGGAACACACACTGGGGTAAACATGCTTCAGAATCAGAATCAAAGTTAAAGTTAGGCAAGCTCAGCTACCAGGAAAGATAGAGCTTAAAAAATAACATCAAATCATACAAGGATACAAGTAACAACATGTTGATTTATAGAAGTTTCAAGGATGTAACATGCAAAACATGACTTCAATAAAAGCAATGAAATTGCGATAGCTAAAGATACTTACCAGTTACTAATTGACAAGTGAGTAAACAAAGAATAATTTCAATAATATCTCGAATATCAGTAGAAAAATGAACATTCGAACCCCAAAATCTCAATGTGTCAGATTTCCCATGGGTTTCGGATGAACCCCGGACAGTGCTCGCACTGAGAAAGGTCAAATAATCGAATTTGGTGGCCTTGGCTTTCACCAGCCAAGAGCATAAGTTTCTGAATAATGCAAGACAAGAAAGAATAAGAAAGACAGTGGTAGTTTTTTAGCGATTCCCCTCCGTCCAAAGGGAAAATTGGGGAGGGGTTTATATAGTGGAAAAATTAAACGAACAAACAAGGAAACATAATGTGATGACCCAAAGGGTCATTTTATGAATTAAGACCTAATTCTAAGCTTATTAGTCATAAAAAGATTAATTTTAATCACCTCGTTTGCGTGCGCAATCCGGGCATGAAACTGGAAAGCTTTTACGTGAAAATATGAGAAATAGTAATTTCTAGAGTTAAAATTTGGTTTTAGTTCACTTTGGTCAACATTTTATGTAAACAGACCCTGATCTGTGTTCCGGCAATCCTGGGAGGTCCGCAGTAAAATATAGGACTTGGACGTATGCCCGGAATTGAATTCCGAGGTCTCTAGCCCTAGAAAACAATTTTTGAAAAAATATTGTTTTGCTGGTTATTACAAGAAATAAAGAAATGAAATAATGTGTGGAATTATTGGTATCGGGCCCCTATTTTGGTTCCGGAGCCCGGAATAAGTTTGTTATGATATTTAAGTCCTATTTGTGAAATTTTATGAGAATCAGAATTTATTTGACATGAATTGGATGTCCGGTTGAGAAATAGTGAAATTTCAGTGTTCTTGAGGAAAAATCATGATGTAGAGGTTAAATGCATAGCTTTTGATGTTATTTTGATGATTTGATCGTACGAGAAAGTCCGTATGATAATTTTAGACTTGCGTACATGTTTGGTTTGGAGCCCCGAGGGCTCGGGTGAGTTTCGGGTAGGCTACAGAGTGTTTAAACTTAGAAACATTTCATCACAGCTGATATCTGGTGTGGCAGGCCTCTGATCTCGCATTTGCGAGATCAGGCTTCGCATTTGCGAAGTCCTGGGCCAGCCCCAGATCTCGCAAATGCGAGATTTCTGGTCGCAATTTCGAGGCATCAATATGTCGCAAATGCGACAAATTCATTGCATTTGCGATGACTTCCCAAATTCGAAGGGTTCGCAAATGCGGACCCCTGTTCGCAAATGCGAGACCCGCAACCAGTTAAATCATATTTTAGATGAATTTTCCACTTCTTTTTCAATTCTCTCAAACCCTAAACCTCCATAGGTGATTTTCCAAAGACCCAAACTTCTCCTAATCATTGGTAAGTTATCTCTAACTAATTCCTTTCATTCCTTAACAACTTTTAACAAGATTTCAACCAAAAATCTAGAGTTTTCATGGTAAATATTTGGGGGGTTTGGGTAGAACTTAGGAATTTTAAAATCTGGTTTAGACCTCAAATTGAAGTCAGATACCAAAACCAATTGTATATCCGGGCTCGGGGGAGATTGGGTAAACAGGTTTTGGTCCGAACCTCGAGTTTAGACCAAGCGGGCCCGGGCCGATTTTTGTATTTTGATAAGAAAACATAGAAAAATCATAGTTTTTCATTAAAGTTGATTCCTTTAGGCTATAATTGATGGTATTGAACCAATTGTGATTAGATTCGAGCGGGTTAGAGGCAAATTCAAAAGGAAAAGTTGTGCTAGAGCAGTGATTTGCTTGTGAAATCTAGATAAGTGCTTGTTTTAACCTTGACTTGAGGGAATAGGAATCCAACTTAAATGCTATGTGAAATTGCATGTGTGTGGTGTATAGGTGAGGTGACGAGTATCTATGCACTACCAATTTATTTGTTGAACATGATCCTTTCCCCCGTTTCCAATTTATTGATTCATGGCTTAATTGTTTTATGCTCATCGATGTCTCCATGACTACTTGGTTTCGTGAACTTGTTGTTAAATATTTTTTCAAGTATTTTTGAAGTGTTGGTTGTTCCCTTGGTTTCATTGTGATACCTCAAAAGGATGAGCCGGTTGACAGTATTTTATTATATATATTCCGGTTGGTTTCATTGTGAAATGATAATTGATGAAGTTTATGAGTTGTACATCTTTCTGTTTACAATTGTTGAGACAAAAATATTGTGAAAGGCTTTGACCTGAATTGTAAAAAAATTCATAAATAAAGTGTTATGATATGTCTTATGGGAGCGGGTTGCACGCCACAACAAGGAGTGATAAGGGTGGACAGGTGGGATCGGGTTGCACGCCGCAACAAGAGCAATAAGGGTGATATATATATATATATAGGGAGGATCAATAACGGTGGACAGGTGGGAGCGGGTTGCGCGCCGCAACAAGGAGCAATAAGGGATGACATTTATATTTTACTGATTTTTAAACTCAAGGATTTGAAAACTTACTGTTTTACTTTACTATTTTTCATATTATGCGATTACAGTTATTTTAAAAGTGAATTTAGAAATTTGGAAAGCTTATGTGGGAATTGGTTATAGCCGAGACCTGCAAAAAGGCGGCTGAGTCATTTTATTCATTTCTATAGTTTATTGTTCTTGTTTAGTTTAGAATTTCTTTCTTGCTTTATTATAGATTGTCACAGGTTATGTTATAATTTCCCCGCTATAGCCTCGTCACTACTTTCGTCGAGGTTAGGCTCGACACCTACTCAGTACATAGGGTCAGTTGTACTAATACTACACTTTGCACTTTTTGTGCAGATCCAGGTACCGGCCAGAGTTAGAGGATTTTAGTAGTTGTCGTCATTTACTCGGAGACTCGAGGTAGATTTGCCGGCGTTCGCAGATTCCCGGAGTCTTCTCTTTACTTTATATAGATATTTTTTTATTTCATTCAAAACAGAGATACATTCTTTCAGCCTATTATTTGTAGCATTCTTAGTAGTTCGTGAATTGTGACACCAGACCCTAGGGTAGTTTTATGGATACATATTTAGTTCGTGGTTCGGCTTATTTATTCGGTTATTGTTATTATTATTATTACTCATGAAGTTATTTATCGGGAAGTATTATATTTAGTTTATTTTTAAATTGGTCTGTTGTGAATAAGTAAACATCAATGGAAAATAATTAAATAAGTTCTAACATTGGCTTGCCTAGCAAGTGTAGTGTTAGGCGCCATCACGATCCCGTGGGTTGGAAATTTGGGTCATGACAAGTTGGTATCAGAGCACTAGGTTTCTTAGGTCTCACAATTCACGAACAAGCTTAATAGAGTCTAAAGGATCGGTACGGAGACGTATGTACTTATCTCTCAGAGTCTATAAAGTTAGGAACAAACTCAATTTTTATTTCTACTCTATCGTGTGATTCTAGATATCTCAAATACGGATCGGACTCTTCTATTCTCTCGCAGATGGCGAGAACACATGCTTCTTCTTTCGTTGACCAACAATCTGATCTTCCAGCAGCAATAGATCCTACTAGGGGCAGAGGTCGAGGCCACGTTAGAGGCCGAGGCAGGGGCACGACTCAGTCCATTGCTCGGACATCAGCCCCATTTGCGGCACCCCAGATTGAGATTAATGAGGGGGTTCAATCTCAGACCGTTCCAGCGGGACTAGCTCAGGTCCCATAGGGGTTTATTGCTACCCCAGTGCTTCAGGATGCTTTGGTACGGTTAGTGGGCATTATGGAGAGTATATCCCATACTGGCACACTCCCCGTGGCAGCAACCGCATCTCAGGCTGGAGGAGGGATTCAGACTCCTGTTACACACACTCCTGATCAGACCAATCCTCAAGTTCAGACCCTAGTAGCCAATCCGATTAGGGTAAAGCAGTCAGCCGCTGCAGCTCCACCTGTTGGTGGGGAAGTTATGTCCACCGATGCTTTGTGGAGATTGGACAGGTTTATTAAGCTTTTCCCTGTTCATTTCAGTGGTGAGACTTCAGAGGATCCTCAGGAATATCTAGATAGTTGTCATGAGGTTCTATGGATTATGGGCATTTTGGATACTAATGTGGTCGATTTTGCTGCTTTTCAGATGACTGGTCCCGCCAAGAAATGGTGGAGGGATTATTTGTTTACTAGACCAGTTGGGTCACCTTCTTTGACTTGGGATTAGTTTTCGCATCTCGTTTTGGAGAGGTTTTTGCCTGCTACTACTAGAGAGGAGAAACGTCGTCAGTTTGAGCGACTTCAGCAGGGCATCATGACTGTCACCCAGTATGAGAATCGTTTTG
>ML255971.1:111825-130408 GCA_005239495.1 Nicotiana undulata | reverse complement strand
CTACATATCGACCTCCTAGGTTCAACGGTCAATACTATGGATGGTGGAAGACTCGCATGCACGGCTTCATCATGGCTGAAGACACAGAGCTATGGGACATCATCTGTGATGGACCTCACGTTCCCATGCACAAGGTAGGAGAGGTTGGACTGCTTGTGCCTAAAACAAGACTAGACTACAATGAGGCCGATAGAAAAGCTGTGGAAAAGAACTATCGTGCTAAGAAAATTCTAGTATGTGGAATAGGGCCGGATGAATACAATAGAATCTCTGCTTGTCAAACTGCGAAAGAAATCTGGCAAGCCCTGCAAACAGCCCATGAAGGAACAACGCAAGTAAAGCAATCTAAGATAGACATGCTCACTACCGAGTATGAGTTGTTCAAGATGAAGGAAGAAGAAAACATACAAGACTTGCATACTAGGTTCACTTCCATCATCAATGAGTTACACTCTCTAGGAGAGATCATTCCCAGGAACAAACTGGTGCGAAAAATTCTGAGCGTTCTGCCCAGCTCATGGGAAAGCAAAGTAAACGCTATTACTGAGGCAAAGGACTTGCAAGTCCTAACCATGGATGAGCTGATAGGGAACCTGAAAACCTACGAGATGAAGAGAAAGAAGGACAGTGAAAGAAAGGAGCCCAGAAAGGAGAAGAACCTGGTTCTCCAAGCTGAAAAACAAGAATCAAGTGAGGAAGATCATGATATGGCCTATCTCACCAAGAGATTTCAGAAGATGGTTCGAAGGAATGGTGGAATACCAAGAAGGGGTAGCTCAAGAAAGATTAGGAACCATGACTTATGTCATAACTGTGGCAAGCAGGGCCACTTCATAAAAGAATGTCCTTTACTTAATCAAGATACTCAAAAATTCAACATGGATAAGGGCCCAAGGAGGAACCAGATTCAGGAGAGAAGATTCAGTAGGAAGAGTGCAGCTAACAATGTTGTAAGACAAGCCCTTGCTGCCTGGGGAGATTCATCAAGCGAATCTGATGAGGAACCTGAAATAGAAAACAGGTCCATGATGGCTGTTGACAACAAGGCAAAGGAATATGACTCGCTGTTTGCTCTCATGGCTCAATCAGATGAAAAAGATAATGCAGAAGAGGTAAACTTCAGGGATGTTCAGAGAAATCTGAGATCCTACTCTCCTAAAAAATTGTTGTCCCTATCAAATGTTCTCATTGATACATACTATGTCTTAGTTGAAGACAAAGACCTCTTGACCACAGAACTAGGAGAAGTAGAACAAACTAGAGATGACCTACTGATGGTAGTGGAGGATCTAAAAAACAACTTAGCAAATCTTGAAAAGGAGTTGAAAGAAGAAACTGAAAATCGAGGTTGTGATAAAACTAAGTTAAATGAGAAAATCAATGCTGTAGAACAAGAAAGGAACGATCTTCTCAATAAAGTTTCATGTCTAGAGGAAACCATTCTTGAGCTCAAACTGAAACCTGGTCCATCAATTATAAAAAATGGAAAGGAAATAGCTAGTGAAAAACTTGTTGAACTTGAAAATGACTTAAATGAAGCAAGAGTGAGTCTGTGTAGGGAGTTAGATAAAAACAAAGAACTTCATGTGGAACTAAGTAAGGCAAAGTCTGACCTAAAAAAATTCTTAAACTGGACATGGTCATCTGATGCTATCAATGCCATGTACTTTAACAATGGTGGGAGCAGACAGGGTGTTGGTTTTCAAAAGGAGAAAACTCCTTACAATCCTCACAGCAAATATGTCACAGTTCCTGACAACTGGCTTTGTACCCATTGTGGGAACAATGGACACTTCAAGGAAAGTTGTCCTACCAGAGATCTGTCAATCAAGAGAAACAAAATACTTGCTGGCAAAGGAAAGCCTGAGCAGGGACCCGGTCCCAGCAAGAAACACAAAAACCTGCCTGCATGGACTAGAAGAGCTCTTATTCACCCATTCTCAAATAAAAAGGGACCCAAACTTATTTGGGTTCCTAAATCTAACCATTGACTTTCATGTGCAAGGTTTAGTGAAAGGAAGCAGACTGCAGTGGATTATGGACAGCGGTTGCTCCAAACACATGACTGGAAATACTATGGATTTCCTTTCACTGAAGGCCCTGCAAGGAGGGGATGTGTCCTTTGGAAATGGAAAAAAGGGATACATTCTTGGTGTTGGAAGAGTTGGAAAGTCTTTGGAATACTCAATAGAGAATGTTTACTATGTGGATGGTTTGAAATACAGTCTCTTGAGTGTCTCGCAAATCTGTGATAAAGGAAATAAGATGGAATTTCTATCAAAATCATGTACTGTTACAAACGTGGTAACGGGAGAAGTGGTACTGATAGAAAAAAGGTACAAAAACATCTATGTCACCGACTTCAAATCTCTGGAGGAAGGTGAGATGAATTGCCTCAAGGCCGTTGAAAACGATGCTGAGCTTTGGCACAGGAGATTGGGACATGCCAGTTTCTCTCTCTTGAACAAGTTGATAAAGAGGGACCTGGTGCGTGGTCTTCCAACATCAAATTTCAAGGACCACAGTGTGTGTGATGCCTGCACAAGAGGAAAACATGTGAGATCTTCCTTTAAGCCAAAGAAGGAGGTCAGCACTTCCAGACCTCTTGAGCTCTTACACATAGACTTGTGTGGACCAATGAGAGTTGCAAGCAGGGGTGGAAAGAAATACATCGTTGTGATTGTGGATGACTATTCCAGATTCACTTGGACGTTGTTTCTTCGATCAAAAGATGAGACATTTGAAGTATTTGTTGCCTTTGTTAAAATAATCCAAGTGAAAATGAACTTGAAGGTAGATTGCATCAGATCTGATCATGGAACAGAGTTTGACAATGCAAGGTTTGATGAGTTTTGTTGTGAAAATGGAATTACACATAATTTCTCAGCTCCAAGGACTCCTCAGCAAAATGGTGTGGTAGAAAGAAAGAACAGGACCTTGGAAGACATGGCACGAACAATGCTCCTAGACAGTGGGATTGCAAAGAATTTCTGGGCTGACGCAATCAACACAACATGCTACTTGGTGAACAGGTGCATGATCAGGTCTATCCTGAACAAAACTCCTTATGAACTGCTCAATGGAAAAAAGCCCAAGGTAACTCACTTAAGGGCCTTCGGCTGTAAATGCTATGTGTTGAATAATGGGAAGAATCAGCTGGGAAAATTTGATGCCAAGAGCGATGAATGAATTTTTCTGGGCTATTCCTCACAAAGCAAAGCATACAAAGTGTTCAATAAAAGAACTCAGTGTGTGGAAGAGAGCGTTCATGTACTCTTCAATGAAGCTCCATTTTCAACCAAGGATAACAATGGCGAAGGTCAAGACTATGAACCACTTTTGGTTCCAGGTGAAATCTCTGACGTATCAAATGGAAAGGCTGACATGTTGAGTCAAACCAAGGAGACATTGGAAGATAACTCAACACTGCCCTCAGGACCTCAGGAGGAACCTGGTACTCCTATTTCTCCTGCGGAAGCTGAGGAGAGAGTTGAAGATGCTGTGGAAAGCACTCCTCAGGCTGCAGAACAGGAATCACAAGGAAGCCTAACCAACATGCCAAGCACCTCTACCAATCAGATTCAGGCTCCAAATTGGAAACATAAAAGCTCTCATCCTCTTGATAACATAATCACTCTTCTTGATTCCGGAGTTCAAACCAGATCAAAAACCAAAAAATCCTTAGCCTTCTCAGCTTTTCTGTCCCAAATTGAACCCAAAAATATTAAGGAGGCTCTAAAGGATGCTGACTGGATTGTGGATATGCAAGAAGAGCTTCATCAGTTTGAGAGAAATCAGGTTTGGCACTTGGTACCCCGACCCTCAGGTAGAACCATCATAGGAACCAGGTGGGTGTTCAGGAATAAACTGGATGAGCATGGGCAGACGACTAGAAACAAGGCAAGGCTGGTGGTTCAAGGGTACAATCAAGAAGAAGGGATTGATTACGATGAAACATTTGCTCCAGTTGCTCGTATGGAAGCCATTCGAATTCTTATTGCCTTTTCATCTCACATGGAATTTACTTTGTTTCAAATGGATGTAAAGAGTGAATTCTTGAATGGCTATCTTAAGGAAGAAGTATATGTCAAGCAACCCCCGGGGTTTGAAAGCCATGATCATCCAGAACATGTGTTCAAGCTGGACAAAGCCTTGTATGGATTAAAGCAAGCCCCTAGAGCGTGGTATGAGAGGTTATCAACGTTTTTACTTGACAATGGTTTTACCAGGGGGAAGATAGACAACACCTTGTTTTTGAAGAAACAAGGAAGGAACATTCTTATTGTCCAGGTCTATGTGGATGACATCATCTTTGGGGCTACAGCAGATTCCCTGTGTAAAGAGTTTGCAAATCTTATGGGAAGTGAGTTCGAGATGAGTATGATGGGGGACCTGAACTTCTTTCTGGGTCTTTAAGTTAAACAGTCCATCAAGGGTACATGCATCAGTCAATACAAATACATCAAGGAACTACTCAAAAGGTTTGGTATGGAGGATTCTAAAGTGATTGACACACCCATTGCAGTGGCGACCAAACTAGACATGGATGATGCCGACACCCCTATAAATCAAACCATGTATAGAGGCATCATTGGATCACTTCTCTATCTTGCAGCCAACAGACCAGACATAGTCTTCAGTGTAGGACTGTGTGCAAGATTTCAATCAAATCCCAAGGAGTCGCATCTGAAAGCAGCTAAGAGGATTCTGCGTTACCTCAAAGGGACACATGACCTGGTCCTTTACTATCCTACAAGTGACAATTTTAATCTTGTTGGCTATGGTGACGCTGACTATGCAGGTTATCTTGTAGATAGGAAAAGCACTTCAGGGATGGCTCATTTTCTTGGATCCTGTCTAATCTCATGGGGCACAAGAAAGCAAAACTCAGTAGCACTATCCACAGCTGAAGCAGAATATGTTGCTGCTGCCTCCTGCTGTGCTCAGCTGCTGTGGATCAAACAACAATTGGAGGACTTTGGAGTGCACATGGACAGCATTCCACTCTTATGTGACAACACAAGTGCACTCAATATGGCAAAGAACCCAGTACAACACAAAAGAACTAAGCACATTGATGTGAGACATCATTTTCTTAGAGACAACGTTGAAAAGGGGTACATATGCATGAGATTCTGCTGTACTGAAGATCAAATTGCAGATATTTTCACCAAAGCTCTTGGGAGAGAACACTTCGAGAAGAACAGACTTGCACTGGGCCTGCTGAGATCTAATTAGGAACCTGGTTCTCTTATGGTTATGTTGCTCTACTCAGGGTAAATGCTAAGGTGTTTTCCTGACAGAGTCTAACTCACCTAAATACCGTTGCAGGTAGACACGCATGGTGATTACAGAACTCAGTGAAGAAGCATTGTAGACTACACAAAGACTGAAGGACTTCTTTCAAAATTAAAACAAGCGCGGGACCCGGTTCCCTTCCATCAAGTCAGTAAATATATGTGCTCCTTCTCTCTCCATCAAAAAGTAACTGCATTTATTACTGCTGCCATCACTCCTTCTCTCTCTCTTCATCTTTTTAGAGACACATCAGTCACATCTGTCCCTTCAACTTCTCTACACGTTTTCCCACTTCTCAAACCGTCACTTGGACCCGTTTCCCTTTCTTCTTCTTTCCATCTTCTTCTTCTTCATCACATCACACACAACTTTACCAATCCTATCAATCTCTCTCTCCTCCTCTCTCACTCCTGTCCAAATTGTGTAAATGGCTTCCCAAGACAACATTTCTCCTTCCTCCATTACTGCTGACCTGAACCTTAACCCCGTCAAGGATATGGGGCTCTCACCCTCGAAGGAGACACTCCCTGTCTCTGAAGCATCCTCTGCTCTATTTCTCAACCTCCGTCCATGGAGTCCTCTTCTCCTGCGGCTTCCCCTTCTGCGTCTCTTCCATCTCCATAGTCACCAACCACCATAGCCTCTGACAAACCCCCTTCACCACCATCCTCTTCCTTACCACCATCTTGGACTCCAGCATCAGAAACTTCTCCTATCTCCGACGAATCTGAGGACGATCCTAATCAGTACATTAACTCCGTATTTCTCAACACCCAACCTTCCCTGGAGTCATCAGAAAAAGAGGCAGCTGAAAACATCATGGCCTTCTCTTCTGAACAACCCTCTGAAAGTGCCTTCTCTCCTCCTAAGCCTCAAGGACCATCACCCTCCATTCTCGAGGATGAAGGAACTATGGTGCTCTTTGAATCTCCTCGCCATGATCCCTCTCCTTCCAAACCTGGCAAGGAACTTGGTTCTCCATCCTCTCCCTCCCCCTCTGCAAAAACCTTCTACACTCCCCCTGTTGAAGTTGTTCCCTCTCTACAAGGTGATGACGAGGATGATATGGTTCTTAGTGCTCGCTTTAAACTTCATCATAGAATACCTGCTTCAACATCATCAGTGAGGCGCCCCTCCACTAGACTACAGCAGAAGGAGGCAGTGGCTAGCGCTCTTGAAAAGAGCAAGAAGGCTAACAAGCCCAAACGGAGGCGTCTGGTGAAGGGTGGTTGCATTGCTGTAGACAAGAATATTCCTGTTGTGGAAGTTGATGAGGATACTACTGAGGAACCCAGTTCTCTTGTGGGTCGAACTACTGTTGTGTCTAAAAAGAGTGTGAGGCCCTCAATCGTCCAAGCTGCGAAAGAGGTCAAGAAGAAAAGTGTTCCCGAGGCCCGTAAACAAACTCCTGTATCTACCAAATCCAAGGGTAAGTCTGTGAAACTGTTGGATAAACGGAAGCATGCAGAAGATCAAATACCTGCAGAGGAACCTAGTTCTGCTGAATTCCCCACAAGGAAGGAGAGTAGTCAACTACCAGTCGTGTTGTTCGGGCGTACCATTGATCCTGAGATCCTTGATATGCCTGGCATGAGCCAACTTATGGCTATGCTTGAGTTCCAGAAATGGGATCATCTCTTGAATGTCAGCGGAGCCAAAGTTTATGAGGATGCTGTGAGGGAATTCTATGATTCCTTCTTCCTACCTGTCGATGGTCATGCTTGCGTGTTGGTGGGAGGTGTGGATATAGTGTTTGATGATGTCCGTTTGGGAGACATTTTGGGAATTCCATCAGAGGGTCTGTCCTCCGTTGATCCAGCCCAGGATGTCTGCAGCAATACCTTCCGCAAAATCATCGTTAAATCTGGGTCTATCCATCATGGGGACCGGGTTCATAAAAAGGCTATACTGCCTGTTTATCAACTCCTCTTTGAGTTGGTGAACAAAGTTCTTCTCCCCCGAGCTGAAAGACGCTCCGTGGCATCTAAAGCTGATCTTATTCTGATGGAAGCACTTGACAATTTTACTCCTGTGAACCTGCCTGCTCTCATGATAAACCATATGCACAAGGTGGTTTCCCTCAAGGATAATAATCACGGTCTTCCCTACGGGTTCCTACTTACCAGGGTTTTTAAGCATTTCAAGATTCCTCTCACCAACCCTCGCGTTGGGACTCGTAAGCAGAGCTTCACCAAGACCACTCTTGAGGAGTGTGAATGTATTGAGAAGGTTGGAGGCAGCAACTCTACTATTTCCCAAATGATCAATGCCCTAAATGCTGCCCAAGACACCATCAAGAGGCTCAAGGGGCAAATTGCCATCATGGAAGCATCAGGGCAGTCTGAGAAAGGACCCGGTTCTACTAGTGCATCTGATGCAGAGGTGGTCCGGCTACAAAAAGAAAATGCAGAGTTGAAGCAGCAGGTTGATGATCTTAAAGAGAAGCTTTTTCAAGAACAGTCCTCCGCCAATGCCCGCATGGACTTGGTTCTTCGCACTCTCGCTGCTTCCACCCTTAAGCCTTCCTCCTCTAGTGCTCCTTAGGATTCCCTTCTTTTGTGTTATGGCTAGCAGTTCTGAATGTTTTTGTTGTATGTTTTGTTTGATGGTTTGAGTTGGATATCATATGTTTGCTCCTGCTTTGGAAAATCCAAATGAAGTCTAGTTTTCGAGCTACGACTTCAGCAATGTCTCTTCACTTTTTTTTGTGATTAATGAAATCAGTCTTTGTCTGTTCTACTTGATGTATGTTTGAAATTTGTTCTGTCTTCTACCATGTTGTGTGCACATAAGGGGCATGAGTTAACTTTCGTGGACTTCCTTCATCTCTCTTACTCTGTGTATGTTCGTTTTGGTGATGCCAAAAGGGGGAAGAATATTGATAGGGGGAAACATATTGGTAGGGGGAAGCATATTGGTAGGGGGAACGTTCTAGGAACCTGGTCACTCATTATTTGCACTATCACATTCACCTATCAATGATAAAAGTTTGTCATCATCAAAAAGGGGGAAATTGATGAGTTGTATTCTGTTTTGATGACTCAACTTTTATGTGAAGAATCAGGTAGAGGACCTAATGCACATACTGCATCACAAGTCATCTATGTCTTCAGGAATCTGGGATCACTCTCACTGAATGAGGACAGATCAGATGAGGGACCTGATCCCTCATCGGACTCACAGGATCAAGAACAAGTCGACTTGACAGTTATAGAAAACTGTGTCAGACAAGTGACTGCCTGTCACTGCTCACGCTACAGTGCAACAGCAGTGCATGAGTCACTTCCCTTGTGGTTGAGACTTATATCCTTAAGACATTGGGCATCCTTCTTGGGATATGGGATGCAAGATAATATCTTGAAGCAAGGACAACAACTTACTAACTTGAGCTTTTACAAGAAGAATATTCAAGCATTAAGTGCTCTCAAGCATTAAAGACTAAAGAGCTTCAAGAGTAAGAAGACAACTCCACTAAGGCCTACAAAACGTGCTCATCAAGTATTGGTAATGTCCTTAGTTGAGTTGTAATCTTGTATTTTGTTTTTACTGTATCCTACTAGCTTTTGTAGAAGCAACTAGTTAGGAATCTCTTCTCTTTATTCTCTTGATCTCACTGTGGCTAAAGGTTGTCATGAGTCAAAGTCTTTGTAACTAGAGAGTTTCAAAGTGGCTTGTAATAGTGGTTACAAGTTAGTGTGTCAAAGTCTTTGTAAGGTTGCCTTTCAAAGTGGCTTGTAATAGTCTAGATTACAAGTTAGTGAATTTGAAATCCTACAAGTGTAGGTCGTGGTTTTTGTCCCCTTGAGTGGGATTTTTCCACGTACAAATCCTTTGTCTCCTTGCGCATTTTTAGTTTATAACTCTGTGGAAACAAGTAGAGGACTTGGTACCTCTACTGTTTGGTGGACCCCTAAAACTATCACTAGTAATTAATACAAGCCAAACATCCATTTTCCAAAATCCTTGCCACCCAAACGTGTCAACAGCTGCTGAAATACTACTCGAAATTGATCGACAACAAGATAGGAAAATCTGAAAACGAGAACAGATAAATAGAAAAATCTGAAATGAGAACAGATAAAATGGAGAATGGTAGATGAGAGACAACCTACATATTGCTACCAGTGGTTTTGTGTCAGTAGAAGGATCACATTCTGACGCGGTTCGCAGCTGGTTGAAATCTTCTTGAAATTTTCATGAGTTGTAGTATTATTTGTGATAATTGTTTAGTTGTTTAGAATGTACTACTGTAGAAGCGGATCTAGGATTTCAAGAAGATGAGTGTATTGTAATGTCACGTGCATCACATGTGACTTGGTAGTTAAGTTGTTAGTTAGGCAGCTAATGGTAATTATGGTTGTTAATATAAGTTAAGGGTAGATTAGTCCTTCCAATTTTTTTACTAATCTTCTCCTCTTAGCTTGTTGTATATAGAAACATAGTGGTGCTCAATGTAACAGTGGCTTGACCACTTTTCTCAATCCACTGACTCTCTTTCTCTTACAGTTACTTCCAGAACTTTCCTCCATTAGAGCCCCTCGATGATTACTGTGTTTTAGCATGGTATCAGTGCAGCGTACTTGGATTATATCACGTTAGATCTCTGAATTCTTCTCTTTTGTTCCTATCACTGATTAATCGAGTTTTTTTGTTGAAGCTCGTCAAATTTCATCCATGGCATAGGCTGATTCGTCAATGTCGGAGATGGCAACAATTGATCACAATCATCCATTGTACATTGGACCTTCTGATACTCCTAGCTCAGTCGTTGTACCTGTGAAGCTTACAGGCTCCGAGAATTATGGGCTATGGAGTAGATCAATGAGAATAGCACTTTTGGTGAAGGAGAAATTAGGTTTTATCACTGGAAGATGTAGCAGGAGTGCGTATGAAAGAGAGATGTTACAACAATGGGAGACATGCAACGCCATTGTTCTCTCATGGATTATGAACAATGTGGCACCAGAACTTCTAGGTGGAGTTGTGTATGCATCTGATGCACATCTAGTGTGGGAAGACATGCCAGAAAGGTTCAATAAGGTAAATCGTGTTAGGATATTTCGATTGTATCGTGAAAATTGCCACACTATCTCAAGGAACTAGTTTCGTTTCAGTGTATTTTTCAAAATTGAAGGAATTATCATGAATATGATGTTTTGGTTCCATTTTCTAATTGTTGTGAGAAATCGAAAGAGCATGCAGAAAATTTGCATCAACAAACAGTTATGCAATTTCTATCTTGTTTGAATGAGTCATATGATCAAGCTAGAAGACAAATCCTTATGAAAACAAATGCACCTAGTCTAAATCAAACTTATGCCATGATTATTCAAGATGAGAGTCAACAGGAAATAGGAGTGAATGTTGTGACTTTTGATAAGGTAGAGCCATTATCTATGCAAGCATGACGAGGAAAAGGAAGAGGAAGGAGACAATATACAGCGTGAATTTTGTCATCTTAAGGGACATACTAAGAAACATTGTTAAAAGATTGTTGGTTACCCTGCTGATTTTGTCCCTAGAAGGAGATATGGTGAAGGAGTAAAAACTCAAGGTGATTGGCAACAAAGTTCTGGCATCGGAAATCAAAATGTTTGGAATGGGACAAATAATAGTAAATTTGGATGGAACAATTTTAATACTGGTAAGCAAGGTGACAATGGTGGAAATGTTGGTAAGCTAGGTGGATGGAGAAGAGAACCTAAGGCTAAGATTAACAATGCAGATGTAAGTACATCCTCTATGCAGGATATGGGTGATGGTTCCTTTGGAGTTGCTGAGTACAAGGGATATCACTACTTCACAAATGACCAATACAATCAAATACTGAATCTCTTGAACAAGGAATCTAATCCCGGGTCAAACATGGGAAATATGGCAGGCGCAGGAGCAGGTGAGGTTAATTGTCTGATGAGAAACTTTACATAAGAATCAAATGAGAAGGAATAGGTTGTAGATTCAGGTGCTACCCCATCACATCACTTCTGATTTAGAATTATTATCGGATGTTAAATGTACAAAGAAAACTGATAGGGATAAAATGCATCTTCCAACTGGAGAGAAAGTTGATGATACTCACATTGGTAGTGAACCCTATTAGACAAGAGAGAGATCAAGGATGTGCTTTATGTTCCGAATTTCAAGTTCAACTTGCTATCAGTAGCAAAGTTAGCAAAGGAACTTAAATGTAATGCCAATTTCTTTCCTGATTTCTGTGTGTTTCAGGATCTTTGGAATGGCAAGGTGAAGGAGATTGGTAAAGAAAGAGGAGGCTTATATGTGCTTTCATTACATCGATGTGGATTACCTCGTGAAATAGCAATAGAACTTTTCCAGACATTTGTAATTCGTGGTCTAATTAGACAACAACTTGCTTCTAACATAGGAGTTGCTAAGAGTAAAATTCAAGAAAAAGAGCCGATTGTTTGGGAAATCCTTCAAGAAGTTATGCAGGGACATCTTGTATTGCTGAATAGCGAAAAATTTAGAAAATGAGAGATTTAAAAAAAAAAAAGTAAAAGCAGAATGAAAGACAATCCTATATCACTTCAAGCAATGGAAAAAACAAAAGATGTGCTCCAAGTCCTTGGGCTGTTGAACAGAACTCAACCACACCGGAATGGATGGTACAAAGTCCTCCAGCTTTTCATACTTTTGGAGAACTTCCAGCTATCAAGGAGACGAAAAACTATGTGAAGTAAAAGAAGAAAAGGTCGCCGATTGCTACTAAGAACCTAACAGAACTTTTCACAAGTGATTTAGTACTGGGTAATAGAATAAAGGCATTCAATGCTGTGAACAGGGCAAACAGAGATTCAAGTGAAGTATGGAACAACAGACTAGATCACCCATCTGCATCAGTAATGAAGCATGTAGTAGGTTTAAATAATAAGAACAGTGAAATGTTGCATGAAAATTGTTTGATACGTCCACTAGCAAAATAGACTAGATTGAAGTTTCTATTGAGCAATTTTAGAACAAAAGTAGCATTTCATCTTGTACACATGGTTCTATGGGGACCCTATAAGATTGCTACATTTGATAAGAAATAATATTTATTAACAATTGTAGATGATTACTCTAGATATACATGGGTGTTCTTTCTGCAGTTAAAATCTGAAGCAGTAGTGGCAATAAAGCAGTTCATTGCCATGGTTGAAAACCAATTTGGAGTTGTGATTAAAGTGATAAGATCAGATAATGGATCTAAATTCTTTAATGCATAATGTTCTGAGCTATTGAAAGGTCTTGGTATAATTCACCAAAGCAGCTGGCCTTACACTCCACAACAGAATGGAATAGTGGAAAGAAGTCATAGGTATATACTTGACACTGCAAGGGCTTTGAAGTTTGAAGGAGAAATTTCAATCAGATATTGGGGGATGTATGTTAAGACAACAGTATACCTAATTAATAGGTTACCATCAAGTGTTCTATGGGGAAAAACTCCATATGAGTTGTTGCACCACAAGAATGCTAACATTACACATTTGAGAACCATAGGTTGTTTGTGCTATGCAACAAATTTAGTCAAGACAGACAAGTTTGCAGAGAGGGACAAAGTAGCCATTCTCATGGTCTATTCTGAGACACAGAAGGGTTATATTCTTCTTGATTTAACCACAAAGCAGTTCTTCACAAGTGGAGATATCATATTCAAAGAATCAGAGTTTCATTTTTCTAAGAAATGGGGAAAAATCATATGATGCATAGGAGTTCATGGAGCGAAGAACACTGCAATTCACACCTCTACACACACAGCCATGTGGAAACATATATGATGGAAATGTATCAACCTCTATAACAGGAGATATGAGTCTACAAGAAACTAGGCAGAGTGGTCTGCAAAATAATGTACCAGTCTTGTAGGAGATAAACACTAGTGATACGCAGGAAACTTCTCATAATGTACATAATGTGGATATTGTTCATGCAGGTACACAAAACGATGAACATTAAGAAGGTGCAGAGATCTTAGTCAGGAAGATGACGATGAGGAGATTTCAAGATCAAACAGAAAGTCTACAAGACAAGTTAAGGAACCAATATGGATGAAGGATTATGTCACAACAAAGAAGACAAGTAGCAGCAATTATCCTATTTCTAACTACCTGTCATATGATCATACTAGTACAAGTTACCAATGTTACTTAGATAATTTCTCTCAACTAACAAAACCACAGACATTCAAAGAAGCAGTGAAGGACAACAGGTGGATAGAAGCCATTGAAACAAGAAGTGAAGGGATTAAAAGATAACAAAACATGGAAAATAGTGAACTTACCAGAAGGAAAGAACACTGTTGGATCCAAATGGGTGTACAAGATCAAGTTCAAGGCAAATGGAGAAGTAGAAAGATTCAAGGAAAGATTAGTAACTAAAGGATACAACCAAAGGGAAGGTTTGGATTATCATGACCCATTCTCACCAGTGGCAAAGATGGTCACAATGAGATCTGCCATTTGACTAGCAACATCAAGAGGTTGGAATCTATTTTAGATGGATGTCTATAATGCATCTTTACAAGGAGACCTAAATGAAGAAGTGTACATGGAATTTCCTGAGGGATTTAGAAGGCAAGGAGAGTAGAAGGTGTGCAAACTGCTCAAGTCCCTATATGGACTTAAACAGGCTTCTTGATAGTGGAATATCAAGCTGACTGAAGCTCAACTTAGAGAAGGATTCAAACAGAGCCATCATGACTACTCACTCTTTACATTGAGAAGTCAAGAAGGGATAATGATCATTTTAGTGTATTATGATGAACTCCTCATTACAGGAAGCAGCTCAACACTGGTAAAGAAAGCTAAGGATATACTACATCAGAATTTTAAGGTGAAGGATCTAGGAGAACTTAAATACTTTTTAGGTATTGAGGTTCTGAGGTAAAAAGGTGGAGTGTTGCTGAATCAAAGAAAATACATAATGGAATTAATCTCAGAAATGGGGTTGAGTGGAGCTAAACCTGCAAGCACACCATTGGAAGTGAATTCCAAACTGACAACAATAGAGTATGATCAAGCAAATGGAGTCACAGAGGATCATTTGCAGGATGTTAGTGACTATAAAAGGTTAGTAGGAAGGCTTTTACATGTCACAATTACCAGGCCAGACATCAATTATGCAGTGCATGCATTGAGTCAGTTTATGCAAGCACCAAAAAGGTCTCACTAGGATGATGCCTTAAGGGTTGTAAGGTATTTGAAAACTGCCCTTGGACAAAGGATCTTGATGAGGTTTGACTGTGTAGAGACTCTCACCTACTGGTGTGACTCGGACTGGGCTGCATGTCTGAATACTAAAAGATCAGTTACTGGATATGTCATCAAGTTTGGAGATTCAATGATCTCTTGGAAGTCAAAGAAACAACAAGCTGTTTCTAGGAGTTCTGCTGAGGCAAAGTACAGGAGTATGGCAGCCAACATTGCTAAGGTAACATGGTTACTTGGCCTATTCAAGGAGTTGGGTGTAAGCATAATTCAACCAGTCACAATTCTCAGTGATAGTAAATCAGCAATCTAATTTGCAGCAAATCATGTGCTTCACGAAAGAACCAAGCACATAGAGATTGATTGTCATTTTATTCGAGACAAAATCAAGGAAGGAACAGTCAAGGCAGTGCATGTCAATACCAAGGATCAACATGCAAATTTTCTGAATAAAGCTCTGGGAATAGCTCAACATGTTCATCTGCTTGGCAAGCTTGGAGTGTTCAACGTTTTACACCCTCTAGCTTGAGGAGGCATATTGTAATGTCACGTGCATCACATGTGACTTGGTAGTTAAGCTGTTAGTTAGACAGCTAATGGTAGTTATGGTTATTACTATAAGTTAAGGGTAGATTAGTCCTTTCACATTTTTTTTACTAATCTTCTTCCTCTTAGCTTTTTGTATATAACGACATAGTGGTGCTCAATGTAACAGTGGCTTGACCATTTTTCTCAATCCACCGACTCCCTTTCTCTTACCGTTACTTCCAGAACTTTCCTCCATTAGAGCCTCCGGATGATTACTATGTTTTAGCAAGGTGCACCACCGACAACGAGCTTGAGACAAATTGTGGATGCACGATGCTAAATGTGGAATTCCAGCAATTGCTGAGATAGGGAGTTAGATAAGAGATATCGGAAGATAATGATTTTTTTATGAGTTTAGTGATTAACTATACATCAAATATGAAATATTTTTTCTCTATCAAAAAGTCAATTACCTATAATTATATGTAGCATAACAAGCCATTGATTTACGACCTCTAAAAGCATAAATGATAAATTACAATGGATAAAAGTTTTTTATACTTAATATGCTAGAACATATATAATCTGAATCTCCAATAAAACCGAATAGCAAGTTTGGAAAGATGAAAAAAAAAAAAACAGAAAACAAAGAATTCCCTAAGTTGGTCTATATTAATAATGCACCAAAACACTTTTATTTTGATGGTTCCCTAAGTCAAAAGCATATTAACACGACAATTCACAAGTTGGGGGAGAAAGCATGGGGTCATGTGAATCATACTTATAAGAGTAGATAGTCTCAGCGTACGCGTTGCATGTATAGTCTATATTAATAATAATAAATTATTTAAAAATAAAATAAATAATATTCAAAAAATACAATTGTCTTATAAAGCAAAATTAGTAAGTAACTGTAACTTCCAAAATAATATATGTTAATCATGTTTAAGGGTATAAATCTGCTCTAATGGTTCTTCCTCTAGCAGCGGCGGCCCGTCCATAAAGCAGGTAAAGCAATTGCTTAAGGTCTCATATTTGTTAAAAGGCCCATTTTTTTGGCCTGCCTAATAGGCTATATATAATTTTTTTAGAAAAAGTTATGTGAAGTGAAAAAGTTTAATTTTTTTACTTAACAAATAAATAGACGAAGGATTTGCAACTGCTTGGATTTCTGCCAAGGAAATTGCATTTGAATTAATATTGAACCCGAATTTCATAAGAAACGTGTAATATATAGGGAGAAACAATTTTAATAGTGAAATCTCAAAATCTCTCGACGAGTCCTTTAGAGTTGATTACTTTTTATACATACTTCCTCTGGTCCATAATAAATGACTTTTTATCCTTTGTTGTGTCCCTTAAGAAAATATTTACTCCTAGAAAAAAAATATTTTGACTAAATTATGCTTAATTAAAATTTATATGTTATTAACTTGGCACACTAAGATATGTAAATAAGGGCAAAATTTGGAAAAATAAAGTTAATTCCTTCTCGATTATATAAAAAGACACTTATTTTGGACCAAAATAAAAGTCAAAAAAGTCACTTATTATGGACCAGAGAGAGTAGTAGATGAGGTTATTTTTTCACTTTAAAATAGATTAAACAATTAGAGGCATTTGAAAATATTTTCGGTTTTCTATTTTGCGGTAAAAACTGAGATCACTAGATGATGGAAATTCGAAAAAATTATTGCCTTCATCTTGAATGCTCCTTAAATCATAATAATCAACCCGATATTGATAGTTTAGATTATTTTCTGAATCAAAAATATTAAGCAAAATATTACAATAGCAGATAATAATTTAATTGATATACTCAATCAAATAAAAAGATTTTCTTAATTTCCAAATGCTTATATTACTTATATAGAATAGTTTTAATAACTTCTATTACCATTGCTTCATCAGAAAAAAAATGTGTTTCAAAATTAAAATTGATAAAACCTTATCTAAGATAAAAAAATGTCTCAAAGATATTAAACGAATTAGCTATATTGTCAATTGAGAAAGACTTAGGTAAAATTATAACTTTGCATCTAACAAAAATTAGAAAAATAGACTTCAAATAAAAATAAAATATATTTTATTAATAAAAAAGTTAAGGCCCCTCATAAAGTTTGGCTTTAGGCATCGAAATTGATCGAGCCGCCCTGTCCTCTAGTTTGTTTTAGCACTTTCTTCTCGAGTCTGGAACCAAAATAATGTCCTTTTGGACAAAAAGAACACTAATAAGTGTAAAAAAAAATTACCAAAGTATATATAACGCCCAAATACTGGGCGCTATACCTTAACGGTAACTTTTGCCGTTAAGGTATAGCATCCAGTATTTGGGCGTTATACCTCTGAAAAAAAGACTGCACAAGTATAGCGCGGACCCGTTGTACGCTATAGGTATAGCGCCCATCTTTTGCGCGCTATACCAGCTTTTTTGGCCCCACCAATAATAACTGACATAACAATAATTCAAATGCATATAGCGCACAAAATTTGGGCGCTATACATAAAACAAAAACCCCCGGGCTAGCCATTTCCTATATAAAGGGGTTAGGATTGTAGGAAAAATCATTCAAAAAATAGTTTAACTCCCGTTCAAACGTTTCTTGTTGTTAATTCTCCAGCATTTTTTCATTATGTCTGAAGAGTGTAGAATAAGAGTTTCATTATATTAGGGGGGTGAGGTTGTGATGGAGAATAGCTTTGCGACGTAAAGTTTACCTCCACAGTGTCATGTTAAATTGCCACTTACATTGGAGTACGATAAATTGATATCGTTGTTATGCAAACAAAATGAGTGTGAGGAAACGTTCAGTGATACTTAAAGTAACCGGAAGATATCCGTATTCCGTCACTCCGCAAGGGGTTGCTTTTTTCTCGGAGTTTAACATCGACGACGATGAAACTTTGAGGGATTTTCTGAGGACTCCGTATGAATGCCGGGAATTTCTTGTAATCACAATGTTGGAGATGTACGTCAAGGTCGAAGAGGTTCCCAACAATGAGGTTGCGCGTAGTAGGGATAACCCCCAGTCATCGGGTGGTTATTCTGGAGCATTTTTTGCCGGACAGGTTCCGGATGAAAGAGTTTTCCTTGATTTAAACTTATCACCGCCGGCGAATGAGCATCGAGAAAATAAGTTCTCTCGTGCTTTCCATAAATCACAAGACGAGTGGTAAACTTCAATTTTCCTTTGTGTTATGATGTGCATTTTTGTTGTATTGAATTTGTATTAACGCTCATATATTTAACAGGGGGTACCAGCCGGATATCAATTTTACAAGTGGTCCATCCGGGGGTCATCACAAATATGAAAATGTCGATCATGGAATTTCATCACATTACGACTTGTAAGTGAAATGGTATAGCTATATGGAAAGTATTTATTAATTTCAGTAGCTTATATTTTTGTTGGTTGTGCAGTGAAAATGAGCAAGTTGAACCACCCGTACTCACTCAATTGCCCGAAGACGACGTATTAAATCGGGATCTGGCAGATGCACAGAGTGAGGAAGAGAACAGTGATTACGACAACAATGCCGATGAATCC
>ML255971.1:92419-111659 GCA_005239495.1 Nicotiana undulata | reverse complement strand
AGACGAAGAGTGTACGAGTCCCAAGTGTCGTTTCATTCAAGGGAGATTCCTTACATTGATAACTTGCCAAGCATGCCGGATGTGGAAGCTCTCATAAGGGATTTTGATGAAATCCGGGCAGTATGCGGGATGAGTCTAGACCAACGGTGCTGGAAAAGGGCATGCTTTTTCCCGATAAAGCGCGCGTAAGCAAGTCTTGTAAAATGCAAAACGTAAAAGAGTGTCATGAGATGACGATTAAAGAGTCAAGTCCGGTGGTATACAAGGCTGTTTGCCGTAGGTGGTTTTTGCCATGTCATTGGATGTTGCGTGCGAGCAAGAAGAAGACACGTCTGTGGAAAGTGGGTAAATACATTCCCACCCACACATGCGGAATGGACACATTCAACGGGAATCACTTCAACTTGGATATTAACTTGATTTCTCTTGTACTTATTTCGCACCTCGAAGCGTCCATAAGGTATAAAATCAAAGAGTGCATTACATCAATCCACCAGGAATATGGCTATACCATTACCAAAAGAAAGGCATTTCTCGGGCGCAAACGAGCGTTTGAAATTGTCTATGGTAACTGGGATAAGTCATTTGCAGCTCTGCCCAAGTACATGGCCGCACTGCAACACTTTAACCCCGGGACGGTTGTTGAATGGAAGCTTGAGCGGAGTCCGGGGAAACCAGAATATATATTCAATTACGTGTTCTGGGCGTTTAAACCAGCAGTTGATGGTTTTTCGCGTTGTCGGCCCGTAATATCCATAGATGGAACTCATGTCTATGGAAAGTACGATATCAAGTTGTTGATAGCCGTAGCAGTAGATGCTAATGGACAGATATTTCCTCTAGCTTTTGCTGTTTGTGCCAATGAAAACACAGAGATGTAGACGCTGTTTTTGAACCACTTGAAAGAGAACGTTGTCAAACAGTGTTCCGGTATTTGTCTAATATTTGATCGGCACAGTGGTATCTTAAGTTCTGTGGAGAACTTTCCTGCAAGGCAAGAACTTTATGCCTACCACCATTACTGTGTGAGGCACTTTAAGGCCAATTTCCAGAAGGCGTATCCCAACAAGGATCTGCATGATTTGATGTGGATTGCAGCAACAGACCACCAACAACATAAATTCCGGAGGCACATGGAATCTATCAGGCAAGAAGACGAGGCAACCTATCTTTGGTTAATGCGACATCACCCTGAAAAGTGGACTTTGCATGCAGATGGTGGCAGAAGATGGGGAATTCTGACTACAAACGTGTCAGAGTCTTTCAACGGGTTATTGAAGTCGGCAAGAGGATTGCCTGTCACAGCCATGGTGCGGATGTCGTTCAAGCAGATGGTAGAGAGGTTTGTTGAAAAGTCTGTAGTTGCAACGACATTGATGGAAAGGGGTGTTGAATTTATGTCAGTGCCGATGAAGAGATTTGAGAAATACAGACGACGATCACATTGGCATTCATTTTTGCAGTATGATAACGAAAAAATATTTTTTAGGTTCGCACCGCTATCCATCAAAATCGGGGGAATAATGTACATACTGTAAATGAATCATCAAGGTTATGCTCTTGTGGGAAATGGTCCATCTACCACATGCCTTGCTCGCATGCCATTAAGTGTTTTCAACGTGTTGGTCTTGGTATAACCAACTATGTTGATCAACAATATAGTATTGCCAAGTACCTAAACACATATAGTGGGCAGTTGCAGCAGTGGGTGCTGAGCATTATTGGCCGCCGGGACCATTTAAAATGGTGTGTAACAAGTCATATTTGCGTCGAATATAGGTGCATAAGAAAACGCGTATACGGAACCAAATGGATGTTAGTGATACCGTTTATGCACGTAAATGTAGTATATTCTCGCAAACAGGACACGACCGTCGAAAATGTCTTTCAGCTGGTTTGGTTGGCAAAAATAATCAAGCTCGTGGCGGGTGTTCTTATAGTGTGCCTAACTATCAATGAGTTTATGTTGTAATAATTAGTTATTTTGTTTATGTTGCCAGTTTATGAAATAAAATTATGTTTGTTAATGATGATTTCAACTTTCCATTTTAGTTTGTTAAATGATAATTTAATAAATTATATATTCGGAAGATGCCCAAATATTTTGTACCCATCATAATCTTTAACACGCAAAGCATAGCGCGATTACACTCTACGTTATGTGTATATTTAGCGCGGTTAAATTCTACGTTATGTGTGTTGTCTTGTCGAACTGAAAAAGCTGACCATCTGACATAAAGTTGTTTTGTACACATCATGATCTTTAACACGCAAAGCATAGCGCGATTAAATTCTACGTTATATGTATATATAGCGCGATTAAATACTACGTTATGTGGGTCTGCTTGCCTATAAATAACGGGCTCATTCTAATTATTTTGTGCACTCAAAATTAACTAATAGCAAATCTTTCAAGAAAAGCAAGGTTTTTAATGCACAAATGTCTCAACCTCTTTATGTACCAAGGTGCAAGTGTGGAAAAAGATGCATGATGCAAAATTGTTGGGATAATGGTGAAGTTGAACGCCGCTACTGGCATTGTGTGAACCAGTTTTATAAGGTTCCCGACGAACCTATTTGCGATTTTGAGGTATGGGTTGATGAACCCTGTTATCAGGAATGCTACAAAGAATCTTTGCAGCATCTCATAATTTGTGTTTAAAACGGTGGGAACGTGAAAGAGAAAATAAAAGAGAGGTTGCGGAGTTGAAGGCGAAACTGGAAGAGGTAGAAGAAGAAAAAAAAGAAGCTAGAAGAACAATTTAAGTGGTTGGAGTAGAAAATATTAGACGGCAGGGACTAAACTTGCGTTGTATGTGTTTAGTGTATTACCTTATCTTTATGTTTCACATGTCATGTATTTTTATTAGTTCTAATGAATTTTAATTATGTTAAGTTGCTATGTTTGTATTTGTGTTGTAGTAATGAATTTTAATTATGTGTGTTTTAATGTGTGTGTTTGTGGTTGTAGTATGAAACTAACTAATGAACGGGGAAATAAAAAAGTAATGCGCATATTATAAAAATTGTTGTTTCGGTGGCAATAGTAATCAAGCTTGTGGTGGGTTTTCTTATAGTGTGCCTAACTATCAATGAGTTTATGGTGTAATAATTAAATTCTACGTTATGTGTATATTTAGCGCGGTTAAATACTACGTTATGTGTGTTGTCTTGTCGAACTGAAAAATCTAACCATCTTACATAAAGCTGTTTCGTACACATCATGATCTTTAACACGCAAAGCATAACGCGATTAAATTCTACGTTATGTGTATATTTAGCGCCGGTTAAATACTATGTTATGTGTGTTGTCTTGTCGAACTGAAAAAGCTAACCACCTGACATAAAGTTGTTTTGTATACCTATAGCGCATAATATTTGCGTGCTATACCCCCTTTTTCTGGTCCCACAAATAATAATTGACATAACAATAATTCAAATGTGTATAGCGCCATTTTAATGTGTGCTATACATAAAAAATTTCAGTCCCTCGGGCTAGCCATTTTCTATATAAAGGGGTTAGGATTTTAGGAAAATTCATTCAAAAAATATTTTAACTCTCGTTCAAACGTTTCTTGTTGTTAAATTCTCAAGCATTTTTTCATAATGGCTCAACCTCTTTATGCACCAAGGTGTGAGTGCAGCAAAAAATGCATGATCGGTAGTTGTTGGGATAATTGGGAAGTCAGACGCCGCTACTGGCGCTGTATGAACAAGTTTTATAAGGTTCCCGACGAACCTATTTGCGATTTTGAGCTATGGGTTGATGAGCCCTGTTATCAGGAATGCTACAAAGAATCATTGCAGTATCTTAATAATCTGTGTTTAAAACAGTGGGAACGTGAAAAACAACTTAACCGGGAACTTGCGGAGGTGAAGGCGAAATTGAAAGAGGTGGAAGAAGAAAAAAAAAAAGCTAGAAGACAAATTTAAGTGGTTGGAGCAGAGAATAATGGGGGACATGGACTAAACATTGACATGTATGTGTTTAGTGTATTAATTTATCTTTATGTTTATTGTGTCATTTATTTTCATGTACTGAACTTTAATTAAGTGTGTTGTATTGAAGTTTATTTTAATTAGTTGTACTGGAAGTTAAGTTTTAATGTGTGTGTTTGTGTTGTAATATGAAACTAACTAATGAATGGGAAAATAAAAAGGTAAGGCGCATATTATATAAAAGTTGTTGTTAACGTATACAAAAATATTATTTACATCAAATACTTAAAAAAGGAAAGAAAATCAATGTGTCCCGCATCCGGTGTGCCTCAACGCAGCCGTTGGCCTGAGGCGCATCCCATCCCGCCCGGGTATGCTATCGGGATCGTCATCATCAAGCCGCCTCTTTATAGCCGGATGCACCGCAGGATGACATGACATGTATCAGTGGTGCTGGCAGGATCGATATAAGGGGCCGTCGGTCCATTAGAAACCTACATAAGAATATAAAGCTCAGTATAGAAAAGTATATAATAATTCACAACAATTTAAATTGTCTTACCATGATCTCGTCGGGCTCCTGAATGTAATCATCTGTCGCAGCCATGTCAGCATCGCATGAAGCCTTAAAAAGGAAATTAATAAAGTTATGGAAAATAAATAAGTTACAGTTAAAACAAATTCAAATTCAATACTAATAAACCCATACATGCGCATGTGATGATGAGCCATAACTCAGCAGGCGCCCACTATGCAAATCTTGGGTCGGCCGATCCTCATCAATAGTAGACGGGCCTGGGAAGTATCTAGCCCAATCCACTCCAGGAATATCCGTGACCGTGATCAATAATTGACCTGATGGGGTCACCTGTGAAGTCCCTGGAGTGAGATGCATCCCAAGGCTGTAAGACGGCATGTCCCTCTCATGTAGGCCACCTGCCAGATCAGCAGCAACATCATCAGCAGGGGCCTCAACGCCCCATTGCTGGGGACCACCTCCTGATGTTTTATACGTCAATACCACACAAGAGGGGGGGGGGTTGATTTGTGTGGTGCCCATTTTCGAGTGCAGTCTCTATAGAAGAACCTGGTTCTTCTTGGTGTTCCAACTTCTACTGTTTGCGGAAAAGTAATTGCAGAAATTAAAGAACACAACAATTTTACGTGAAAAACACCTGTCTCAAAAGGTAAAAAACCACGACCTACTTCCCAGTATGATTTTCCCAAGAGCTTCACTACAACTCTGATCCAAACAACATTTACAAAAAGAATTCTTTTGTAAACCTAAGGATTAACTCTAACCCTTTGTGGCAAACTAGCCTCTAGCTAATTGCGACAACTTCAAGTTAACTCTAACTTGAACAATGTGTAACTATTACAATTGCTTCTAGATAAAGCTGAAAGATACAATATGAAATCACCTACTACAACCAACTAGACTAAATAAGACAACATATGGAACTGGTTCTTCTAGCTGGTTCAAGTAGCTTTTGTGTCGCACAAGGATTCTGCTTGCAAAATTGGTTTGCTAATTTTGCTTTCAGTTCTTGTTTCACTTCTGTCTTTGTGCGATCAAATCTTCAGTAGGAATGCTTCAACATTTTATAGTTCCAGTAGTTGAGATGTTGTTGTTTAGTTCTAGTGCAACTCTTCCTTGGTGGAAGAGTTTGTGTTCATCTCAACTTCCTCTATTGTTTCTGTCCTTGCTGAATTCGAACTCTATCTTCTTATCACTTTGCAACCTTTTCTCTTTAGGAGACAACCTCTTAGTTCACAGATAATTCACTGATCATGTTTATCTCCTGTGCATGAACACTTCTTGTGCCAATGGGTCTGTTTGCCCTAATTGACCTGGTTCAACTGGGTAGGCATTTGTAAATCTTCAAAACCATGCAGTGACTTGGTACAACAAATTTCCCATTTTTGATGATGAAAAACTCTGTGCTTAACCCTGTCCATACTTCAATCCAACATAGACACTTTGTAAAGTTTTTTTAAAGCATTTATCATAGAGAGACCAGGTTCATTAGGTTATTAAATATCACAAAAATCTTTTGAAGCACACATCTTCCCCCTTTTGGCATCATCGAAAAGTTGCAAAATGATAAACTTACCAGAGTTATTACTAATTACTCATGGCCATTGAAGCAACTGCAGGTGCAAAGCATGATTAATCATCAAAAGAAACCAATCAAATGTAAGCTATTTAAGAAACTGAGACAGAATCAATAACCAAAAAGAAAATCCATTGATTGGATCATAGATCAAGCACCATACACAAAATGAATTAAAACAGTCGCAACCATGAGCAGAACAAAAAAAAAACAAGATAAAATCCCAAACTGGGCATTGAAGAGGTTTTGGTGGCACTGGACTCCTAAGGCTGGGAATGGGTAGAGGAGGTTGTGGTCTTGGCTTGAATAATGGAGAGCATTTGTTGAAGAACACCCTCATTCTTATACTTCTCTTTTGCTAATCCAGTTCTGAGAGAATCCTGCTCAGCTTCAACCGCAATGAGGCGAGATTTCAATTGAAGGATCTCCGCATCCTTTATCTCACCTTCCTGCACAAGTGATCTGACCTTGCTATTAACAGGCTGTTTCTTGGATGAACCAGGTTCATCCTCAGGAATATTGACAATATAATCACAGGTCAACAACGTATTCTTCCCAAAGAAGTCCTTAGCAGTAGCCATTTCAGATTTCTTCATTGGAACCTTGAAGTGGGCAAGCACAACAGTCAGAATAAATCCATATGGTATAGCGTGTGCCTTGGATCCATTCACAACTCTGTCCAAGAGCTGGATGATGAAATCAGGCCAATTGATCTGCTTACCCATGTACAAGCATTCCATAAGCGTGAGGTCCATGTAGCTGGCAATATGCCTTCGCTCTTGTCTTAGCAGCAGAAACTTGATCACAAACGCAAAGAAAAATTTGTGCTGAGGTCGCATCTCGCTCTTGAATACTGCCCTGGGCTCAGGTTCTTGTTCATTCTCACAGAAAAACCTAGTGATGGTGAGAGCTGAGGCCAAACCATCCAGATTAGGCCATCTTTGCCTTGTATAATCATCATAACCCTCAGCAGGGATATTCAATATCTCCCCCAACTCCTTTGCATCAAACGAGATTTCAACTCCTTGAACCCTGGTAGATACCCTGCCATCCTTGACAACTGCGTTGGCCATAAATTCAACCAACTCCTTCCTAGCCAGCCTTCCTTCCAGGTGAAGAACCATGTCCTTCCACCCTTGCACATCCAGGGTATCCATCAGGAAAATCATCCCTGATTCCTCAAGGTTTCTAACCAGCTTTCCTTTCAAGATAATACGCTTGCCAAACATGGTGAGTTTGTCAGTCTCTTCACCAGACTCTTCCTCTTCTCCTCCACTCCATTCCTTATCATCAGCAATCTTGACTTTCTTTGACTCAGACCTGGTCCTCTTTGCAATGGTTGAGGGTGTGGCAGACACAAATGCTGACTTCTTGGAAGAAGGCTTAGCTTTCTTGGGTTTAGGTGTCTCAACCACAACTGAAGCAAGCTTCTCCTCATGATGGACCAGGTCCATCGCATCGTCATCAACATGAGCTTCCTCAATAGGCTCTCCAACTTTTGCCTTTCCCTTGGCAACCTTCTTCTTTTTGCTCTCTCTCAGAGCTCTTTCCAAGTCTTCTTCTCCTTTCCTAACGGCACTTCTAGTAGCACGACTCTTTGGGGCAGGAGCATCAGCAGATAATGAAGCTTTCCTCTTCTTCGGTGGAACTAGGGTATTAGCCTTCTTGGACTTTGGATTTCTCCTCTTTTTGGGATTATAGGACTCCCCCAATTTCCTCAGCATCTCAGCCAACGTCTCCCCAATAGATGAACCAGGTTCATCTACTAATTGTTGTGGGCTCTCCAGACCTGCTGCTGCTTCCTCAGAAATGCTTCCCCTTAAAGCAGTGACTCCTTCCTCATCAATCACAAGAGCGGGGCCACAAATAGCCAGAGTGGCACCGTCCTCCCCAGATCCCCTTATTGAGCTCCCTTCTCCCTCTCTCTCAAGGTTTACATTTTTACCAAGTTTTCTCTGCCTATCCGGTTTCTCTACATCCATAATCGACCCAACCAAAACAAATTTATTTTCAGCCATATCAGTTGCAAACCCAACTTCAAGATTTCCCTATTTAGTGTCAGATGAACCTGGTGCTTCATCCTCATTAGCGAATTTGAAGTATTCACTGGAGAATTCAGAATCTTGGACCTTGCTAGCTTGAAGTATTTCTTCTAAAAATTTGGCACGAGAACCAGAAGCAACTGATTTTCTAGCCAAAACTTTCACTCTACGTGCCCTGGGGGCTGAAGTAGGGTTAGGTGTAGGTTCAGGAGTAGGTTCAAGAACTGGAGGGTTTTGGGGGGTTGAAGATCTGGCTGGAGAATGTGAACTGTATACTGATGGAAAATTAGAACTAGAATCACCATCCTCATAATCGTGGGTGGAGAAGGAAGATGAAACAGGGGGTGGTGAAGACATTTTTATGAAGAATTTGGAAGAGAAGAAAGTTGATCAGTTTTGGTTTGAGAGGAATGAATAACTTGGTTCGACGATTATGCTTTTGAAGAGGGGAGGTAATGATGGCCTTTTAAAGATGTGGTCATTAATTGTACAATGGACAGATGTATTAGTCAAGTGGTAGTCTAATCGCTGTAGGAATGTCATTGATTAGACGGTTAGGAATCCCTAAATCTAGGCTAATTAAGATACGATGGGACTTCTTGAAACTGGTTCATTTTAGGATAAGTACATAGAATTTGAAATGAACCAAATATAGATAGAGTCCTGCTCAGGTGTGACTATAATTAATTCAATAAGTGTATGAAGATGAGCACGTACATTGTCAGTCATATGAACCAGCAACGATGAACCAGGTTCATCGTGTTATAGTCTTTAATTTGCCTCAATTTACAAAGATAGAAAAACATCATTAGAAACCAGGGAATCATATTAATACATGGCAAGAGAGTATGGCAGTAAAGTCATGGTACTGAGCAATGATTAGTCTGGTTAATTATCTATTTTAGTGTTTCTAGCCACTTTTTTTTTTCAATTTTTTTTTCATTTTTGTTTTTCAATTAGGTGATCTTAATAATCCCTAATTCAAGTCGGTTTCTCTCAAAATTCTCCCTACTCAATGCTTTAGTAAAGATATCTGCAATTTGTTTGTCAGTAGCACAAAATTCGATTGAGATCATTCCTTTTTCATAGTTATCCCTTAGGAAATGGTGTCTAACATCTATGTGCTTAGTTCTTTTATGATGAACCGGGTTCTTCGTCATACTAATTGCACTAGTGTTGTCACAGAAAATAGGAATGCATCCAACCTCTATACCAAAGTCCATGAGTTGTTGCTTGATCCATAGCAACTGAGCACAGCATGAGGCTGCAGCCACATATTCAGCCTCAGCAGTAGACAAGGCTACTGAATTTTGTTTCTTGGTGGCCCAAGACACAAGGCAAGAGCCCAAAAAGTGAGCCATGCCTGAAGTACTTTTCCTGTCAACCAGGAAACATGCATAATCTGCATCAGCATATCGTACAAGGTCGAACTTACTACCTTTAGGATACCAAAGGCATAAATCAGTAGTGCCTTTCAGATATCTCAGAATTCTCTTCACTGCTGTTAGATGAGACTCCTTTGGATTTGCCTGAAACCTAGCACACAATCCTACACTGAACACAACATCAGGTCTGTTGGCAGTGAGATATAATAAATACCCAATCATCCCTCTGTATAGCTTCTGATCAGCGGATGAACCAGGTTCATCCACATCTAATTTTGTAGTTGTGGCTATGGGGGTGTCAATTTCTTTTGAGTCTTCCATTTTATATCTTTTGAGCAGTTCCTTCACATATTTTTGTTGATGGATCATTGTTCCACTTGAGTTTTGCTTGATTTGCAAGCCTAAAAAGAAGTTTAGCTCACCCATCATACTCATCTCAAACTCACTCCCCATAAGTTTAGCAAATTCCTTACTCAATTTTTCAGAGGTCGCCCCAAATATAATATCATCCACATATATTTGCACAACCAAGAGATCTTTACCTTCTTCCTTTAAGAACAAGGTACTGTCAATTTCACCTCGTTTGTATCCATGTTCTAGCAGGAATTTTGATAGCTGCTCATACCATGCTCTTGGTGCTTGTTTGAGTCCATACAAAGCCTTGTCAAGTTTGTATAATTGGTCAGGTGACTCCTTGCTTTCAAAACCTGGAGGTTGTTTTACAAATACTTATTCCTTTAGATAGCCATTGAGGAAAGCAATCTTTACATCCATATGATGGAGAGTGAATTCTATGTGTGCAACAAATGCTATACGAAGTCTGATTGCCTCCAATCTTGCCACAGGAGCAAAGGTCTCATCACAGTCAATTCCTTCTTCTTGACTATATCCTTGGACAACCAGTCTGGCCTTGTTTCTTGTAATAGTTCCATCCTCATCGAGTTTGTTCCTGAAGACCCACTTTGTGCCAATCACTGATCTGTCTAATGGTCTGGGTACCAAGTGCCATACTTGACTTCTTTCAAATTGATTCATCTCTTCTAGCATGGCATTTACCTAGTCAGCATCCTGTAAGGCTTCGGCAATGTTCTTTGGTTCGATCAAGGATAGAAAAGCATCAAATGCACACAGAGTTTTCAAAGAGGATCTTGTTTTTATTCTGGATGTCAAATCTATTATGATGTTCTCAAGAGGGTGAGAACTCTGATATCTGTGTGGTTTGAGCACCAATTGTTCACTCCTAGATGATCCCATGGTGTCTTGTTGTTGTGGAACAGGATCAGGGCCAAGGTCCATAGTAATTTGCTGTTGAATTCCCCATGTCATGTTTCTTGGGCTAGTTGGACCTGGTCCATCACCTGTTCCATCTTCCATATTTGCTTCACTACTTCTGACAAGTCCAAGCTCCTCATCTTCTGGTTCCTGCTTCTCAGAAAGAGTGTTAGTTTCATCAAAAACAACATGCACACTCTCCTCTACACACATAGTTCTTTTATTATATACTTTATAAGCTTTGCTATGTGATGAATATCCCAAGAATACTCCCTCATCACTTCTGCGATCAAATTTACCTAGGGAATCTTTGCCATTGTTGTGCACAATGAACTTGCATCCGAAATCCCTAAGGTGGGATATGTTGGGCTTTCCCCCTTTATGTAATTCATAAGGAGTTTTCTCTACCAGTGGCCTGGTAATGCATCTATTTATTATGTAGCATGCAGTGTTTATTGCTTCTGCCTAGAAGTTGTGGGGTAGTTTGCTAGAAAGAAGCATGGTTCTAGCCATGTCTTCAAGAGTTTTGTTCTTTCTTTTAACAACCCCATTTTGCTGTGGGGTTCTAGGGGCAGACAAGTTGTGATTAATACCATGTTCATCACAAAACTCAACAAACTTTGCATTCTCAAATTCAGTATCATGATCACATCTTATTGATGCTAGTTGATTTCCTAACTGTTTTTGAGTTTTTCTAACAAATGAAGTGAACATATAAAATGCTTCATCTTTAGATGTCAAAAATAAGGTCCAAGTGAACCTTGAGTAATCATCAACTAGCACCATTACATATTTCTTACCACCTCTGCTCAGAGTTCTCATAGGACCACATAAGTCCATATGAACCAGTTCAAACGTCCTGGTGGTATTGGCCATTTTCTTGCTTTTGAATGAGGATCTTACATGCTTCCCCCTTGCACATGCCTCACAAAATATGTCTTCCTTGAACTTAATGTTAGGAAGCCCTACCACTAAGTCCTTAGAGACTAATTTGTTAAGTTGATTCAGACTCGCGTGACCAAGTCTTTTGTGCCAATGAAGGAAATCATTGTCCAACACACTTAAGCAAGTGAGTTCGTTTTCAGATAGTGTGGACAAGTCTATGACATAGATGTTATTCATTCTTTTTCCCTGCAAAACAATCTTGTCAGTAAGCAGGTTAATCACAAAACATTTTGTGGAAGTGAAAGCAACCAGGTTACCTCTGTCACACAATTGTGACACACTGATCAGGCTATATTTCAAGCCATCTATCAAGTACACATGTTCAATGGAACGTGTGTCATCCTTACCTACCTTACCAACCCCTATAATTTCATCTTTTGTTCAATTTCGAAAGGAGACATTTCCTCCTTTGAGGTTTTTAAGTGAAAGGAACTGTTCCTTGTTCCCTGTCATATGTTTTGAGAAGCCACTATCCAAGTACCAAATTTGGCTGCTTCCTCTCACTTAAACCTACAAAAAAAAATCAGGGGTTAGTCTTAAGAGACCAAACTAGTTTGGGTCCTTTTATGTGAGAGAAAGGATGAATTAAGCTTTTTCTGGCCCAATTTGGTAGCCAGTTTTTCTTTTTAACAAAACTCTCATTTCTTCGACTCGCCTGCTCTTTAGCAGTACACTCAATTTTGTAATGACCAGTCTTACCACAGTGGTGCAAATTTTATTCTCAGGGAGAGTGAGATACTTGCTTTTGGGATCCCACTTGGGCAGTTGACTCCCAAAGCCAAGTCCTCTCCAGTTGCTACTATGGTTTTCTTGAAGCCATGTCAAGGCATCAAATGATTTATTTCATTTACAAGTTCGATCTAACTCATGTTTGACTTTACCAAGTTCTTCTTTAAGTGTCCTTATTCTTTCATCCTTGGTATACATCTTATCTTTTAGTTTTCCCATATTCTCTTCTAACATGGTATGAGAATGATCAACAATCATTTTACTAGATCCTAGCTTTAACTTTAAATTTTCAGATTTTAGCTCTAGAATCTCAGTTTCAAGTGGATGCACCTGGTTCATCAGGACAGTGTTTTTCTTTTCAGATTCATTTACTCTGATTTCCAGGTTCATGCATTTTGCTTTTAGCATTGCACATTCTTTAGAGAGTTGTTCTTTCTCTTTGGTTGTTTCTTCAGAATCATCCATGAAATCCAGTAGCAACTCAGAGAGTTTTTCTTTAGATATGAACTTTATTTTGTTTTTGGGATGGGAGATACTTACCTCTGGTTCTTCATATGATTCCTCATCATATTCTCCAATTTCCATGAGCGCATGTTCTTCATTCTCACCATCTTCTGATTCTTCATCTGAACTTTCACCCCAAGCAGCAACCATAGCTTTTGTTGTGGTTTTCTTGAGTTGGACCAGTTCTTTCTTCCTGTTCCTTCTTTCAAATCTCTCCTTTTTCCATTCCACTTCTCACTGAGGACAATTATTGATATGGTGGTCAGTCTTTCCACACTTGTAGAATCCCTCGTTGGTTGGCCTTTCTGGAGCTTTTGCTTTGTTGTAGTTTCCACCTCTAGAGATGCCCTTCTTCCTTATGAGAAAGTTTCTGAATTCTTTGGTAATCATGGCCATCTCATCTTCCTCCGGATCTACTCCGTCAGTGATTCTCAATGATAGAATCCTTTCCTTCTTTGGAGCATCCATTTTCATTGTCTGCCTTCTGAGTTCATAGGCAGTAAGGTTTCCAATTAGCTCGTCCAATCTGAGGGTTGCCGTATTTTTGGATTCCTGGATAACAGTGATTTTACTTTCCCAGGAAATTGGTAAGACCCTTGTCAGGATCTTCTCTACCCTGTCCTCTTCAAGAATGACTCTACCAAGAGACCTAAGTTCATTTGTCAAAGTTATGAACCTTGTGTACATCTCTTGGATTGTCTCTCCTTCTTTCATAGTGACGTTTTCATACTAAGAGTATAGTAGAGTACCTCTTGATCTTTTCACCTGAGGTGTTCCTTCATGGGCTACTTGAAAGGTATCCCAGATTTTTTTGGCAGTGGTGCAACTTTGAATCCTACTATACTCGTCTGGACCTAGTCCACAAACTAGCAACTTTTTGGCCTTAGCATTTTTCTCCCATTTCTTTAGATCCTCAGCAGTGCAGTCAGCCCCAGTTTTTGGTACATCCACTCCTTCAGCAGTCTTCTTCATGGTGGCTAGAGGACCATCAGTGACTATGTCCCAAAACTCATAATCTTCTCCAATCAAGTGGTCCTTCATCTTGTTCTTCCGCCAAGAGTAATACTGGCCATTAAAGAGTGGTGGCCTTGCAGTTGATTGACCTTCTGTTGATACCCAATTTTTCCTCAAACTATTTTCAAACTTGCATATAAGCTCTCAAAATTACTCTTTGCAATAATGAGTATTTTTCCCTATTTTTCCATATTTGTATTTAAATTATCTCCCTGTTTATTTAATATTTCATATGTAAATAATTCATAAATTATGCTCTAAATAATTTCAAAAATACTCCCTAGCTTAGCATGTTATTTATAATCATTTTCTATTTATTAAAATCCAATTATTTCACGAATTAGTCAATTGGGTCTTATTTAATTTCAATTACAACAATGACCCAATTAGACATTTTGTATTATTTTAATTCGGAGCTTATGCATTTCTTACACTTAATATCGGTTAATTACTGTAATGTTACTTATTTAAACTTAATTTCATCTTTTCATAATTATTAGATATTTTAAATAATTAATTATCTATTTAATGGGTATTTAACATCTAGCCCTATTTTATTTAAATCATAGCCAAATTTCATACCCAATTTAACCCCAACCGATCTGACCCTCTAATGACCCAGCCCAAATCAATTTCCTACCGGCCCAACCCCCAGTTGATCTGATCCGTTGATCAAATAAGATCAACAGCCCAGATCCGTTCTTACCTAAAATAACTCAAACGACCCCCCTCCCTTGTCTCATTCTTTCGAGACTAATCCTCTCTCTTCTCGTCTCTTCCTCTCCTCCTTCTCTCTAGAACCTTCTGGTTCATCTTCTTCTCCGATGGCTCTCAGCCTGTCTCCGGCCACCTCCAGCCTCTCCCCTTTCGACCACCAGCCGCCTTGACGCCTCTTTCTCTGGTCTACTTCATCTCTGAGACCTTCAATGGTCTTTACCATGCCCAACAACTACTGGGGTTACTGCTTTGGTTGTTTCCGGCCTTCTCCGGTGGGGTCTTGACACGGCTATGTCAGAGCTACCACGGCCTTTGAGTTTCACGGCAGGTTCTCCTATTTTCTCTAGGTTTCTTATGAAACCCTAATGTTTTTTGCCTAAAATCCCTAAAATCTCTGGTATTCTTGAAGATTCCTACCTATTTCTTTATGTCTTACTTTATTCTCAACTGAATCTTTAAGATCCATCAGCCTAAAACGTTTTGCTTACTTTTTAAAATAAGGGTTTCTCTGAGTTTCTACAGTTGTTTAAAAATGATTTCTTCTTTATGTTTAAACTTTTCCTTTGCATATCTCTAATGATTCTATGCTCTTACCGCTTTTTAACTTGCCTATGTTGAAAATCCCTAATTTGTTTTAGACCTTTGTGTTTGGTTCTTCCTACTGCCTATTTCTTGTTAAACTTTTTGGGATTATCATGCTTCGAATGATTCTTTAGTTTGTTTGTGGCATCTCTGTGTGATTATATTCATATGTTGTTCATCTCTTGCCTCTTTCTGTCAACGTTGCTAAACATGTTTGTTGCTACGATTGTTTGTCTTACTTATATGCTGAAGTATGGTGTTATAACTCTCTCTTGACTGATTTTAATCTCCTTACTTGATGGCTTGATTGAAAGATTTCTTTAAAAACCCAGAATGCTATTCGATTGTTTAAGTTAATTGATTTGCTGTAATATTTTACTCTATTAAATCACTCCTTAATTGGATTTTCTGAATTTGGTCTTAATTGTTTACCCTATCGCTTAGTAAAACTGATTCTTGACTGATTTTTACTTTTCCTTGTGTAATTATGTGTTTTACCGTTTGAATTTTAATCCCTTGACTTAAGGGAGTGATTGTCTTGGTTAACAGATCTTGATTATTTCTTACTTAGTATGGTACTGACTTTCCTTTACCTTATGTAGCTACATGTCTTTACCATTTCTGAGGTCGAATCCCATAATTCAAAGGAACTGTGTCATTGATTTCCTGACTGATTGGGATTCTGCCTTCTCTTATTACCATGCATTTGTGATTATTACCTTATTTGATCACATGTTTGCAACTATATATACTTCTACTCTTTCCCTAGCACAGAGGAAGACACACAGACATCAATACAATTCTCTCTTGTGCTCTTTCTCTCTTTCTCTCTTTGCTCTACTGCTGTTCTCTGCTCTGGTCTATTATTAGATGGCTATAAGCCAAGGCTACTATTGTGCTCACACTTTGCTTTTTGCATTCTGCTTTTCTCTCTTATCACTGGTATGTTCTGATTAACTTCCAAAGTTCCAAACCAATGTGTTTATTACTATTTCAGTTTATCATATTCTTAATTGTTCTCTACCTATGCTTCTACTGTTCAACATGCAATTAACTTCTTGTTTGCCATGCTTATCTCTTTACATGTTTATGACTGCATCAATACTTGTTATAAGCCTTGCTTATTCCTGTATACATCTGTTAGGCTATTTCCTTTCCTGTTCGGTATCATGTGTCCCTTGATTCCCCTGAACCTTTTTATCTGTTTCTGACTTACATGCTGAGTCAATGATGCTTATATGACTGTTGTTCCCTCCTAATTTCACCTATTATAACTGTATTTTGTTACTGTCTATTATCATGTAGGAACTTGGCAATTTCTTGATCCCTAAACCTCTCTGATTTGTGTAACTATGCTTAAATGAGTTTCTTAAGTGTATGTATCTCCTTTTGTTATTATGTGACCTATTTGTCCCCTCACCCCATTGTCCTTGTGTGCAACTCTATGCTGTTGAACTTTTTGATCAGTACTTCTGTTTGTCTTTTTTTAGTTAATCTTTCAAAACAACTCTCCAGTGTTTTTTGTAAACTTTTTTCTTCAAACTGCAAACTTTCCTCTCCTTCTTGCACTTCACACTACTCTTAGAAATTAAGTCCTACCCCCTTCGTGTGAGCACTGCCTTGAGTACCTCTGAGTACTCATTGAACTCTGACACACAAGGCTAGTAATTCCACACTGCACTTGTCTCAATTTTGGCAATTTGTTTGGGTGCTGGTATTGGCCAGGGACCCAATGAGGGCCCTAGGGAGCTTTGCCGTACCCAGACCATATTAAGGCTGTGAAACTCGAAAGGAGTGAGGTTGGAAGATTGGGCCTGATTGAAGGCTCCCTATAGAAGTAACTTCTTATTTTCCTTTTGTTACTGTAGTTCATTATTATTGGTTTGTAATAACTTGTAAACAGATATTGGGGTTTGGATAGTGAATATGGGGGACCATGCATGCTTAGTCTGGTAATGGGTAGAAAACATGCTCATATGATTTTCTTACTTACATGTGCAATAGATAACCTGTCTAGGACATGCATCTCATGCATTAGAAATCCTGCTTAGGTTCTTTTATTTTTCAGCATGTCTACTTCACTCATTTTGCAAGCCATGATCACAGTTAATAATTATAACAAGCAATAAAAACCGTTATAAGGTCTTACTGCATTTTCATGATCATAGCATCTAGAAATCATGTCTTCTAGATATTCCTACGTGCATTAGATATCATGTTATTTAGGACCCCCTATCTGTTTGAATTGCAGTTATTGAACACCTAATCAGTATGCTAAATTAATAATCTCGTTAAAAAGGTGGTTAACTGTTTGAAACGTTTCTGTAAATACACCCCTCTTAAAATTAGGATTAAATATGCATATACACCCCTTTGAAATAAGTAGGCAATGTATATGGCGCCTAGGCAAACTTTAGGCCTAATACATATTAAAACCAACTAATTGTGTTTTGCTTGCTAGTGTTAAAACCAATCAGTCCCTTCTTAAATTTTGAACTCTGTTGCTTTTCACTCTTGCTTTATTTCTTTTTTTCACTCCATTTTTCTCTAAAATTACAGCTCCGTTTTCAAAATCACAGGATCTTGAAATCATTCCTCCTTTACTGAAGTTTACCTGACTCCTGTTTTATTTCAAATTACTACATTTCAAGGTCAACCTACTCTGTTCAAGAATCATCCTATTTTTTGAATCTTTGCTCTATATTTTGAACTACATGTTTTCCCGAAACAATTTACTCACTTTCCTATTCTTACTAAACTCCTTTAGACTACTGGTCTTGTCCCGTTTTGAAATACTGGATTTCGAAATAAGTCATTCTTGTTCGAGATCACTCTACTTTATTTAAAATCTTGCTTTACTTCTGATTACTGATTTTCTAAAAGTTATTCTTTTTTTTATTGAAAATTGTAAACTGCTACGTACTATTAATTCTTACTGCTGTCTCTAAACTACTGCATTTCTGAAAAATCAATCAGCCTTTTTCTTGAATTACTCAGTCTTAACTGAACCTCCTGCTTTCACTACTAAGTTTTCAAAACATATCCTTTTACTAAAACTGTCGGAACTTACTGATTTTCAATTCAAAAACTCTTGTTTTAAATGCGGACTTTGAGACCTTAATTGTGTTTGAGACGTGCTATTTACGTGTTCACTTGTGGAGGGATCTGTGAGCCATTATTTGCCCTTATCTGTTCCCATATTTGTTTTTTTACATGTCGCTTAGAATTTTATCCTTTTAAACCTAGGAGTTCAGCCTAGTACTCACCTTGTAGGATTAGTAGTCCTAAATACCCTCGGGGATTTATAGAATGGGACGGGTAATAGCACGCAATAAGCTTCGTGACCGACACACACATTTTAAATACCTTAACATGGCGGGAAGGGTAGAATACAGATATGATGGCTGGTGCGCTAATACCACGTGTAGCCGCCTCTTCGAGGTGTGACTTACCAGATATTGCATTGATGTGATCCGTATTACTTTAAATCTTGGACAGTTCTTTTCGAATGTTTATTCTAATGTTTTCCCAAACCTTTAAAGATTCTCATGCTTGTTTTAAATCCCCTCTTATATGAACCTTACTTGCTACTTGTTCACCGTCCAAATTCACAAAACTTCTTGGCTGGGACCCACAGTTGTGGATCTTGAGGGGTGCCTAACACCTTCCCCTTGGGATAACTTCAAGCCCTTACCCAATCTCTGGTAATGCAAACTAGTTCATGAGTTATTTACTCTAGGTGCCCTAACGCACCATTAAAATCTTTAGGTGGCGACTCTTCCTTAAACCTTTCCTTTAAGGAGTTTTCCAAAATGTCATAAACCCGATCTCTCCGTACCTAACCCGTGCGAGGAAAAAGGGGGCACGACACCTTCCCAATTTCAGGGTGGTGCACTCATTTTGATCTTTTCCAAGGTGTTAGCCTTTTCAAGGATAACCCGCTCTGATACCAATTGATGTTTTATACGTCAATACCACACAAGAGGGGGGGGGGGGG